>JABJVR010009390.1:0-46319 GCA_025773905.1 Chitala chitala
TATGTGCTCTGGGATGGGCTCCAGGTTTCCCCGTGACCCTCACCAGGAATAAGCGGTTAAGATAATGGATGGATGGACTATTTCATGTACTGTATTGCATTATTTGTATCTTTAAAATTTTTGTTTGGATTTTAATCATTATTGTATTTTAATTATTATTATTATTGTAAATAAAACTTTTTGTGTTTACAACATCTGCTGGGATGATGAGAGATGAATACGCAGTTGTGAATTCACTCTAGAGAGATCTTACTGATTGGTTAGGAAAAAACAACACTGACAATGCAGAGAGATATTGTTCAGTGAACACGCCCTTATTTCACAAAGCTGGCAAGAAACTATTTCATAGCAACTAAGTAAATGACGAAACCATACAGAACAAATGCAGTATTAAAGTATATCAGCAGCTATCAAAAATATCCAAAATATTGGTCCACCTGGTCACAATACCATTTAAATTTTTCTAATCAAGCAGGTGAAATGCAGTTATAGTGGCTATAAAAATATCCCCCGAGCAAAATGCACTCATGCGAGCCTGTTTGTCACACACAAACACCAAGTAGGGTTGGTTGGCACAGCATCAATTTCCAAGATGTAGAGCACGCTGTAAAAAAGCCATTAAAAACTAAAAGTTGTGCTTGTTTTTCTTATTATAATGTAATTTTAAAGCAGTTACAATACAAAATAATAAAACTGCCTCTTATCTCTGAGCTGTAGCATTTGAAGAAGTTGGTCAACATCTTAAAATGTAAACATTTGGTCGCACGTGTTTTCAGTGGTTAAAAGATCCCTGCAGGTATTATGCTTGAGATAGTCAGATAAACTGAATTGAAAAAACATAAGTACTGGCATCAGGGATAAGGGCTTCAACATACTTTTCTACACCCTCACCAGATATCAATCAACCAGGATGATAGTGAAAATTAGAAGAGCACAGCTGTTGGTCAAATTATATCTGAACATTTGGGCCAATTAACTGTGTTCTTTATGAACTCAGAAAACCCATTAAAAGTGCTGGTGTAGCATAGTTTTAGCTGTTCTTGTAGCTGTTGTTATTACTGTTCTTGTACAAGCCAACGATAAAGGAGACATTGGTAAAATTTAATAAACTGTTATTTGGTTATCATTGAAAGTGTATTCTGTATAATGGCTTATGATAAAATGTTTTTTCATAGCTTCATATTTTGAAATTATAGAATTTTAATGTTGCGCCATCCACCTGCAAAATGAGTGCTAGCCAATGGCACACTGGGGCTCGCTGACACAAATGCACAACCTGCCCATTATAGTAATAAATTAAATATAGGAAATGTTTTCAGATAATTCTACATCACATTTTAAACTAAGACTCTACAAGCTTTCATTTGATAAGACTCTATATCGCAGAGAATTAAACCTTTTCCCTTTTTGTTACTTTTTTTTTTTTTTTTTGCAACAATGTGTGTTCCGGTGAGCATGTGATTTGTAGCTTGCCAAAACAAACGAGCACAGTGAGAATGCATTCCGGGAGGAGCAGTGATCTGGGAGCTCGCTGATGAGTCACAGCTCTCGTAGTATCATCAGTGCGAGGACAAGACATTACGCACCACGCGCTTTTCGTGTTTCACCCCACCCCCCTCCGACTTGTGGCAAGTGAGCAATATTTTTTCTTGGGAAAACTACCACGTCACAGGAGTTTCCGAATAACCAAGATGACCATTAATTACCAATAACAATAAATCGCGTACCTGGATTACATATGTAACCTTTTAATTATCTGAGAAAACCGTGTAAGATATGTGTTTTGGTATTTTCGAATCAAAACACTTAAAACATCAATTACTTCCGTTTTTTCGGGTTTTTAGTTGTAATAATTTACTTTTTTTGTATGTAACAGGTCAGCGAGCCAGTCACATAACATTAGCAGTGAAACGGCGGACAAAAAGGTATCCGTCCAGACTTGATACAAATATGGGTCAAATCAGATACACACCAGGTACACACATTATTTAATCAGATACACACAAGGTAGACACATTATTATTTTTACACATACCGTAAAAATAATAACTATGTTTATTTGATGCTGCAGTTGCAGAAAATTATAATTTAGCAGAAATTTTTATTTAAGTTTGAAATGGAAATGTACTAGATATTATTTAGAGTATTAGAAAAGTAATAAATAATTTTAGTAATTTTATGTATTTATACGTTTCAATTTAGGTTGTTGAAACATATAAAGTTAATATATCCGTGTTAACACTTCCACAAATAATTTGGAGTATGAGGAACTTGGAGATGGAGCGCTAAACGTTTATAAATAATACGAATTTAAAATATAAAGACATGGATTCCCTCTACACCAAATAAGGCCACAATGGTAGCATTGTTTCATGCAAGGAACATCCTGCCAAGGCTATGCGATTGTAGAGAAATGTTTTATCACGTAACGTTACCCACGATTCCCCCTCTGAAAGCGGCCCATGTTTTGTAAAGTAATACATAAATGCACCTTGGCCGGCACTGGGCTGCGCTTTGGCTCTAGTACCCGAGACGCGAGTGGAACCCGCTTCATTCGGGGCTGCATTCTTCAGAACAGGGCAGAAAGGAGAGACATCCTTTGTAAAGTAAACGATATACGGCTTACGACAAAGTGCCAATCCGTGTAATTCTAGGTGTTCTTGCTTAGAAATCTATATGCTGCTGTTGAGATTCTTTGACAAATCTGATGGGAGTTTTAGGCACAGACAAAAAGAAGTATTTTACCTCTCCCCCCGTTGTCTTATTCACGGGATACTCTTGAAACCCGAGAACGTGGCGACTTTTCATCTTGGACGCTGCCGTATAAAAAGGTTGCAACAGCAATGATACGAGAAAGGAGGTTTAATAGATTACCCAAAAAGTTTAGAGAGGCCACGTGACTGACTGCAAAAAGAACGAAAAAACATTTGTGTCATTTTGGTGTTATATCATCATCATCATCATCATCATCATCAACAACAACAACAACAACAACAATTATAATAATAATACATTTCTGGATTATGTCTCCTAATTTAATAAAGATGACTAGAAATCTATCATATTTGTACAGAAAGTCAGTTATGAATGAGTACAAAATACAGTTTACAGTTTCAAATAAATCACTTTTGTTTATATGAAATAAACTATTGCAAATATCAATATTTGAACATTCATTGAAATCCTAAATAAAAGTGAAATAATAAAGGCCTATGGATAAAATGTATTTTTTATGAAAAAATAAAACAGTAACCTATTTTTGAAAAATATAATTTTGTATTAATATTCATCACCAAAGATTTACCTTATATGTGGTTGTATTCTGTGTAGAATCATATCCACTGGATCCTGTCCCCTCACATCTTCTCCAGACTATCTCTCCAGCCATCATTTCACATCTGACCCAGATCATCAATTCATCACTGACTTCCGGCACCTTCTCCCTTGACTTTCAAAGAAGCCTGCATCACTTCACTACTGAACCCTGGACCCATCGCTTCTCAAGAACTACAGACCAGAATCACTTCTTCCATTCTTATCCAAAACACTTGAACAAGCTGTCTTCACCCAATTGTCTATGTTCCTATTACAGAATGACTTACTAGACATCCACCAATCTGGCTTCAAGAAAGGGCATTTTACTGAGACTACAGTTTTAACCGCTGCTGATGCCCTGCATTCTGCCAGATCGAACCCCCTCTCCTTTGTCATCATCCTACTCGACCTGTCTGCTGCTTTTGACACAGTGAACCACAAGATACTTCTGGCAACTCTCTCCAACCTCTGGATATCTGGTACTGTGCTTCAATGGTTTGCCTCATACCTTTCAAAACATTGTTACAGAGTATCCTGGAGGGGCTAAGTGTCTAAGCCAAAGACTCTGGTGACAGGGGTCCCCCAAGGGTCTGTACTGGGTCTGCTCCTTTTCTCACAATGCACAACCTCCCTGGGATCAGTTATCAGTCCGCATGACTTCTCTTACCATTTCTGTGCTGATGACACCCAAATGTTCCTGTCCTACCTGCTGTCAGTCACAGATGTTTCTACTAAGATTACCTCTTGCCTTGCATATCTCAAGATGGATGGATGATCATCACCTGCAGCTGATCCTCTCCAAAACTGAGCTGCTGAACATACTGGCCAAGAACTTAATTCCTCGTGAACTGTCTCTTAAACTCGGCACATCAAGTATAACCTCTACCACATTGGTGAAGAACCTTGGAGTGGCAATGGACAGCAACGTAACATTCTCCAAACACATCGCCACAGTCAGCAGGGCTTGCAGATTTGCCCTCTACAACATTAGGAAGATCAGACCATTTCTCACAGAATATTCAACTCAACTCCTGGTCCAAGCATTAGTCATTTCAAGATTGGACCATTGCAATTCATTTCTGGCTGGCCTCCCAGCCTCTGCTACATATCCTCTCCAGAGGATCCAGAATGCAGCAGCTAGTCTCATCTTCAAAGTTGCCAAATGGACACATGTCACTCCCTTGCTCATCACACTACACTGGCTTCCTGTCCAGGCACACATCAAATACAAGACCCTGATGCACCAGGCTACCTCCGGTCCCAAATCAAGAACTATGTCCCCTCCCTTTCTCTGCGGTTTGCTAATGGGAAGAGACTGGTTGCACCCATCCTAAAAACTGGTAAACCTAGACTCTTCTCTTCTCTGGTGCCTGTATGGTGGAACAAACTTCCACTTGCTTTGAGGACTTCATTGTCCCTGTTCACATTCCACAAGCAACTGAAGACACATCTCTTCAGGGAGCACCTTAGAACTTAAAACCTGAAATCTTTTTCATCTGTGCTTCCATTCACTCCATTGTTGCAAGGCTGTGTGTTTCTACATTTTTCTAGTTAATACAAGACTTACATTTTATATGTTTATGCTTTCCCTTCACTTGAATGACTTTTGTGACAATTGCTTGACTAAATCGTGTGCACGTTGATGATAGGACAGCACTTACTGTTAGTTAGATTCTCTGATACTGTTTGACCTTGTTTGTAGAATCATATGTTCTAATGGAGGGATGGTGGTGAAAGAAAACATTTTTTGAGGAAAAAAGGAAAATCCACAGATAATAAAATTCTTCATGTCTCGTTAGAGTTCCTGGCCACAGTATTCCCACTTATTTAAATATTCCCCAGTTCTTTTTAACCTCATTGTACCTGTTCATTCACAGCAACAATCAAAATTTAAAAGGATGTGACTAGAAAACGTCTGAAAAGGTCTAATGCCTGGCCTAATTCCCACAATGCTGTGGACTTGTAGAACCATGATACACCCAAAACTGTCAGACCTACTTATTCTCCTTGTCAAAGCCTCAAACTCAGCTGCAGGACAACATGGGGGTGGCTGAGAATCCATGCTTGTGGTTTTACTTATCCATGTTTACTTCTGCCACAGACAACATTTGCTCCTGCCTTCTTCCTGAGGTAATGTAGAAATCATTTTTGCCTATAAGAAAGTGTTAAAAAAACTAAAAGATAGTTGCAAAGTAGTCTACTTACAGTAATGTTGTGCAAACATTTTGATAAAGGATTTTTTAAGGAGTACCTTATCCTGTTTTCGATATTATATTAAGAGGGACTTTTCAACAAAATTCCACTCCCCATGCTTGCCAGGTCAAGCCGAAGGTCAGTCTAAAACATTCTTTGGTTGCCTAAGGACCTACTTGCTGGATGTGGGTGACTAACTGAATTTACACATTGCTGGTTGCCTCTCAATAAGTGAGGGATTAGAGTCTGCCCTTCAAGAAACACTTAATTTCAGCTAGGAAACTAAAAAGAAGGAACTACCAGTAATTATCCAAGTCCCCTATCCAAGGCTGATTAACCAGTTAGACAAAATATCTGTTTATAATTCCCACAGATTCAGTTTATTTTTATATACCACCTTTCACAACAAGATGTGCCAAAGTATTTTACAAGTGTTTCTGTAGAAAACAATACATAGGTAAATTTAAAGCCAGATGACATGGAGGAGTGGAATAAAAAACTCCACTAAGTGGAGAAAAAAAGCCTCATGGGGACCCAGCTTGACTGATTTAATAATGAAGGCCATAGATTTGGGTGTGGATGGTAAAGACATGTGCCTGCAATATTGTAGGAGTACCAAATTATCTCAAATTTTTTTGTGATCTAGTTTGATCTCTACCAAAGGCATAGATTTGGGTATGGATGGTAGATAAATCCAGTGATTTACATCAATATTGTGGGAGTACCAAATTGTCTCTTGTGTGTGTTTAGGGGGATAGGGGGTTGGGGGCTGATTTAGTCCCTACCAATATTTGTCATGACCATGCCTGTTGTTCCTTCCATGTCTGCTAGGTGTCGCTGTTCGTTCCCCCCTAAAAGCCCACATGTTCAGTGTCTTACGTGTATTAGTCCCTACCATTCGTGCCTCTTTAATGTCCCTATTTAAGTTCTCCCTTTGTGTTAGTATGTTTCCAGTTGTTGAGTATCAGAATTCAGCTGTCTGTGTGTCTGCCTGCTTGCCTGCGTGTGTGTGTTAAAGATAGTGGTCCATGTTCATGCCTTGCCCTCGTTACTTTGTGTTGGCTCTGTTTTGCTTTGTTTCTTAATAAACCTCCCTCTCTGCACTTGGACATCGCCTCAGCTCATCATGATTTGTGACAATGTTCAAACCAAACCTACACTCTTCAGGATCAATTGCATGAAATGTACTAAGAAGAACAAGTTCAGTCATAAACCTGCATCAGTTGATATCATTATATAAATTAACAACTCTAGTTAAAGCAATTTTGCTGCTATGGCTGTGATGGAAACTGGATTGAAATGTATCTAGTAATTTTTTTGCATCCAAAGTGAAACTGAATTGCAACAATTTTCTGTAGAAACTTAGAAATGGAGCAGGTCTGTAATTATTGAGCATTTGAGGATCCACATAAGGATTTGTAAGCAGGGGCCTAACAACTGTTTCAGTATATTTTCAAGTCCACCTGATGTCAGGGTTATGTTCATTATGCTGACTGAAAGTCCTAATAGTACTTACTAAAAAATAGTTTGAGGAGCAGTATATGCAAATATTACACTGAAGATTTGGGCTTGCTACATTTTGGTCCTTCACCATGTCATACATCAAAGTTCTTACTGTAAATTCATATTCAACCTCATTTTTACTTTCACAGTTCACAATACTACATTTATATAATAAACTCTACAATTTGCCCTATTAACCTAAAACTGATGAAAATTGAAACTAGATCACAAGGTCCTTTAAGATTAAGGCCATCAAAAAAGAAAGTTAAATTAGCAACATAACATGGCACAATCTCTTTAGTTTGAGGAAGGTGGGCAGAGTTAGTTATAATCTTCTTACATGATGTCTGTGTTTTCTCAGCATAAATTCTTCCTTTAATTAATCATGCATTAAATGCCTCAATCATTAACACTTCAGATAATGCATCGTTTTTACTGCCTTACTAAGCCCTCAGGCGATTTCAAGCATGGTTGCCCTTGACGACAGCATAGCAGCAGGAAACTAAACCAGACTGAATACTGCAGTCCCATAGCTGGTATACACAGAGACACCTATTTTTCACTTACTATTATGATGATGATGATATGATATATACTCTATTAATCTGAAATTATCACTTAGCAGCTCCACGTATGACTCTGTCTTTGACCACAGAATACTTCAAGAAGTCCTGGCCAAAGCAAAACTGTATTAAGAGACAAGCTGGTCAACTACTCACAGCTGAGTGTGAAAGTGCAGCAAAGCGGCCAATCATTCTCCTCCACATCCTCCCTGTGCACCGCCCACACGGAGAAACGAGAATGAGTGAGACATGCAACAAAGATCAAACCCCATTGTGAGGGCATAGCAAATGCATTTAAAGTGATTAAGATCAGTGGAACATTTGACTGATAAAACATTGTGTATAGGTCAGTTCCTGCTAGTTTAATTACCCCTTGACATTTTGTATGCTAACTTTCACAAATACGATATAGAGCTGGTGAGAGACAACATACGACCGTATTTTCTTTCCCCTATGTTCACTTATGTGGACCATGACTGTTATTTACAGGCTTTAAAAACTTTTAAATAGCAGATATCCAGTATGATCATTGAAAGCTTCAACTGCATGTAACATTTGCTCTGAGTAACTGGAGACTGTACTTAATGGGTAGCATGTGCCACTCTTGGTGCCATAGTGGCATTCAGGACACACATGATGTAACATGAACTGGACTTTCCCCATTTTCTGTGTTCTACAACTAGGGTCCTATAGAAGAAAATGGAAAAAGTTGTAATAATGAATAGTGATGAAAAGTAATGTCAATGCATTACAACATAAGGGGCTGACTGTAGTTCACATTAAATGAAACAGGTCTTGTTTATGTAGTTTATTTAAATTTTACATTGTACACAATCTCTGAGATAAAAACCTTGTGCATGGGAGACATGGAATGTTAACCCCTTCAATCCCTAATTATTTGTACTTATTGATTTTTTTTTTACTTTTCCACAAGTTAATCGTATTCTTCTCACATTGAAAAATAATACTGAAATATGATTTTTAAGTATGCTTTGTTATGTCCATCACAGTGGAAACAAGGTCTGAAAGAGTTAAAAAGCTTTCACTGGATTCCTTCATCTGTTTTTAATCATTTTTAACAATTTATTATTTTGGTGATACAATAATAACTTTATTAATCTGATACTATAGTCACATGATGCCCTTTGATCTGGCACCTTATCCAGGTCGACTCTGCCTTGGGCCCTGTGCTTCGCAAGAGAAGGAAGATGAGAATCTCATTCGGATAAACCCAAAGATGTCGACCTATAGCAATCGAAATACAACAATGAAAATGGAATGTGTATGAGAGTAAGAATCGGCATGGCCTGAGGATCTACCAGGCCAAAATGAAATGTGTGCAGATGGTGCTTGTGTCACAGTGCTCAGGTACTACCCCTGGTGAGACTCAGGGGAAATCAGGCCCAGAGTCACCCCACAGTGTCTGGAACCGGTGTCACAAGCCTCAAACTTATGCAGAACATCAGAACATCATCAGGAAAGGTGGCACCAAACTCACAAAGAAAAGGAAAGGTTCCAATACGACCAAGACGTTGATTCCATCATGGAAGAAACAGCCAAAGGAGATGCTGATCAACACCCGCAAAAAAGGCATCCCTATACTATGAATAACAGAGCCAACAAAATCCACCAGATTAGGCAAGAGTTGAAAGGTTTGAGGTGGCAGTTTAGGGAGGCAACAGAGGAAGAGAAGAGACCTCTCGCAAAACTGTGCAGCATCCTGCTCAAGAAGGTTACAGCCTTGAGAAGAGTCATAGAAGGCAAAGGAAGGAGCGGGCCAGGAACCAGACCTGAAGGTGATCTGGAGGAGGGACATGGCTGCTTAGCAGTGGATGTATGCATAAAGTGGATTCCAAAGAAGGAAGAATCTAAGAACATCAATCAATTCAGAACCATTTCACTGCTCAGTGTTGAAGGAAAGATATTCTTCAGCATTTTTGCCAAGTGCCTGACAAACTACCTCCTGAGGAACTCCTACATCGATACCTAAGTCCAGAAAGGAAGGATCCCTAAAGTCCTGAAGTGTATGGAGCACACAGATGTGGTCACCTAGGTAATTGGGGAAGCCCAGGAGAACAAGGAAGACCTGGATTTTGCTGTGGTTAGACCTTGATGATGCCTATGGGTCCTTACCCCACAAGCTGGTTGAAGAGGCACTGAATCAACACCATATCCCAGACACCTTCAGAGACCTTATCTTTTACTATTACAACAGCTTTAGTTTTAGAGTCTCTACTGGTCGCACAACCTCAGAGTGGCATAAACTACAGGGATCAAATCACTGGATTTACTGCCACAGTAATCCTATTAGCATTTGCCATGACCAGGCTGGTGAAGTCAGCGGAGATACAGTGTAGAGGACCTGTCACCAAATCCAGTATGAGGCAGTGCCTATCACAGCCTTCATGGACATCTTGACTGTGTGAACGACATCTGTCCCTCTGAGCAGGTGGATTTTGAACAGCCTTGAAGAACTAATCAACTGGGCTCACATGAGTTTCAATCAGGGGAAGTCTGGATCACTAGTGTGGATAAGGGGAAAGGCCACATCAATAAGTACTGCTTCATGCTAGGTGGGACCCTGATACCATCTATCACAGAGAAACCAATGAAGAGCTTGGGGAAAGTATTTGACTGCTGCCTGAAAGACACAGCATCCATCAGAACAACAAGCCAGGACCTGGAATCCTAGCTAGCCACAGTTAATAAGTCAAGCCTGCCTGGGAAGTTCAAGGGTACATTGACATGGCATCCTTGAATGAAGAATTTATGGTGACCCATACTAGGGAGGTGACCCCAAGGTCTCCTAGGTTGGGACTGCGGTCAGGACGGAAATGGAGACCAGTGGAAGCCGTGGATGCTGCAGAGTCACGGCTAAGGCATAGGGTATTAGTGGGCACAGCGTCCCATGGAAAAGCAGGACTAGGTAGCAGCAAAACACCCCACTACGACAAAGCACAAGGGAAGGACAAAAGGGGGGTTAATTCTGAATGAGGTACGAGCATCAGTCAAGGAGGACTGATTCAGCAGGATGGTGGGAATATGGCAACAGGGAGCCTAGACAAGATAGGAGCAAATGTTGGAGCGCAAAGTCTTGTGGGCTGAGCTTTGGAATATGGAGCCCCATCATAAAAAAAATCCTAATTCAGGCTGTCCATCCAATTTATTTAGCTGGGGGAAGGGGGGAGTCACCAGCTTGCCCACTGGGTCTGAAGAAAGGGACTGTAGAATACATCCTCAGCTGCTGTCCAAAAGCTGAGAGGCACTGTTGATGATGCCATGATCAAGTGTTAAAGGCTATTGTGGATTCTATCTGCAGTGGGATTAGCCACCGCAAGGCCAGGAAAGAAATCCACATTTGTCAGGGCTGGAGAGAAGCTGACTTGAGCTGCTGGGACATCCTCCTTGGGCCTGCTAGCAATGGCACAAGTCTGGGAGCTGAAAGGTGGCCTGAGCAAACAACTGAAGTGCCCAGAAAGTGTTACGATAACAACATTAAGGCCAGACATTGTCCTATACTCAGAAGCCTCTAAGCAGGTCATCATTTTGGAGCTCACAGTGCCTTGGGAGGACTTCATTGAGAAGGCTACTGAGAGGATGAGGTACATTGAGCTGGCGAAAGAGTGCCGAAATAATGGCTGGCAAACAAGGTGTGAGCCCATTGAGGTAGGATGTAGAGGTATCACTGGAAAGTCCCTCTACAGGGTGTACAACAGGCTGAGCATTACAGGAGCAAGTAGGTAAAGGGCCTAGAAGTTGGCCACCAAGGCAGCAGAGGTTGTATCAAGGAGGCTGTGGATCAGGAGAGGAGAGCCAGGGGTAAGACAGTTTTACCTGGACACAAACCAGGGCTTGATCAACCCAGATAAGGTTGCCTGGGCGAGGGTGTCTGATGTTGAAAAACCCGATGACCTCAGGTGACTGACGATGTGTCCAGGTGCAACTGAAGGCGTATGTAGGAAGCAATTCATGCTTATGTTATGTAACATGGGAAAACCCCATTCAGTTTGCGATGCAATGCTGCCATCTTCTGGTTCTAAGCCTTCTATTGAAACGCTACATTGCAATTAATAGTACAGTATGTTTTTGTTTATTTACTTATTTCTTTATACATTACAGTATAACACAATACTTTCAAAAACATCCCAGTTTGCACTAAATACATAAAACAATCATTTAGATTTGCTCTGCAATTCAAACCCCACATCTATGTTTGTATTTGGACAAAGTGCCCTCCACAGCTAAGTTGTCCCATCAGAGTAACCAAAAGCTTATTAGTCAAGAGGGAAAGCTCTATTGGTTCAACATTAAAATAAAAATGATTACCTAATTTTAAAGATGTTAATGTTAATTAATTTCAGTTTTTATAGCTGGTCTTAGGTGCCATGGTGGCGTGGTGGTTAGCACTGTCGCCATGCACCTCTAGGCCTGGGGTTCAATTCCTACCTTGGGTCTATGTGTGTGGAGTTTGTATGTTCTCCCTGTGCTTGGTGGGTTTTCTCCAGGTGCTCTGGTTTCCTCCCACAGTCCAAAAACATGCAGATTAGGTTGATTGGTGTGTCCAAATTGCCCATTGTGTGTGTGTGCCCTGTGGTGGGTTGGTGTGCCCTATGGGCTCCAGGCTTCCCTGTAACCCTCACCAGGAATAAGTGGTTTGGATGGATAGCTGATCTTATATTCATTTTATATATAGTCCTCTTAAGAATGTCGCTGTAGAGCAAGATTTCAAGTCTGTCCTGTTAAGCCATTACTTCACCATATATCTGTAACGATACATAGACCCTTGTTCAATGATAGTTGATGCATTAGCTGATATATTCTAGCATCAGTCTTAAGAACACTTGGTACAACTACTAGCATAGACAAACATGCTACTATCACTTTCATCTTGTTTTGCAAAAGTAGTGCTGGCAATGGTCAAAATTTTAGGTAAAGTTTTATTATTTAACACTTTTTTCAGTACACAAATGGGCAAATGCTAGAAGGTTAATATCATGTTAAGATAGCTTTATTAGTTTCTCAATGCATTTTTTGGTAAAGGAACATTTTAGATTGTGTACTGCAAACTTTACCTGCAATACAGCTTTCTTCTACAACTCTAGCCCTGACCTCCTCCCCCAAATGCGGACCACAGGAATATGCTGTCCTTGCATCGGCACTTCCACACTGCCTCCACCATGAACAGCACATGCATACTTCATGAGGGACTATACTCACATGTTTCCCTCAGTTTGCTAAGACATGGTCCAGGCTTATTCAGAGAAGTATATGGAGCTGTCATGGTGTCTGCTGCTCTACAGTTTAGGCCTATACAGTGTTATAATATACAGGATTTGTAGCTGCTGACAGGTTGTATCACTTTACAGGAAGTTCCCTCACAGCATAAGCCTTTTCCCTACTGTACCTCATTTTGTCCCCGAACTCTCCCATTGAACACCACCTTTCAAGGTTTTGTCAAAAAAGAACAATGTGCAAATAATCTCTCTGTCATCTCTCACATCTAATGAACAGGACAACAAAAGCTCTCCACACAAAGGAGACATCTTCAGGTGTTCTTCTTTTGAGAAAAATTATTTTCCCAAAGAGGGTGTGGCCCCAGAGAGGGCAAGAACACCGCCTTCCCAAGCATCCCAGACAAACCTGATGACATGCTAACGGAGGCACCTGTCAGTATGGAGCGGCATGAGTTTGTCTTCCTTTAAATGTATTTTATGTCCTGTGATTGGTTGGTGCCCTGTCCGAAGTGTACCCTGCCTTGTGACCTAGGCTGCCAGGAATAGGCACCAGGCCATCAGTAACCCTGTACAAGATAAGTGGTTAGAAAATGGATGGATGGATGGATGTTGACACTCATTGCTTTAAAGTGATATAAGTGTTTCCCCTATAATAGTATAGGTATGGTGGGCCACCATGCCAACAAGACCCCCTGCCATGCCTACATGACAGGCCTATTACATTATTATTATTAGTAGTAGTAGTACTCAGTAGTAGTACGCACTCTTCACACTACCTTCCGAGTTAGGTAAGCACATGATAATGTTCGGTTTAATGTATTAGTGATTACTTAATAATAAACTGGTGAACAATGGGCATTGTTTATTGGTAATTAATGACGAAATGACAGTTCGGGATACACGTATGGCATTATACAAAGATATCTCTCATGCACCGGCAAATTATAATTACCTTGAACCCTTTGCTTCCATGAAGTGCCGGTTATGAGGGATTTTGCTGTACATGAAAAACATGAATATGTGTGACCTGAGAATACCGCTTTAATGGGTTTCATCCGTACACAGAGGGTTACGGAAACGAGGCGATATCTTCACTGATTCTTCATCCAGGGTTCGGCAAGTTACAGTAAGTTTGTGATATTTAATATCTTCATTAGCGTCATTGTATACGTGTCTTGTCTGCACTTTCCAGGCGAGTGCTGTCGTAAAAAACCGTAAGCGTTATTTTTGACACCGACCTAAAGTCTGACAAACAGGTTAATTCCGTTGTTACGTCTATCTTTTTTCAGATGCGTCTTTTGGCTAAGATTACCACTCTTATCAGGCTCTTCTCTACAAAAAGGTTTCCCACATTTTCATCAGCTCTAGACTTGACTGTTGCAACGCATTATATGTATCATCAGTCAAACTTCCCTCGACCTCCTCCAGTTCGTTCGTAATGCTGTAGCTCACTTCTTAACTAATACCCCAAGATGTGAGCATGTTACTCCCATTTATTCTCCACTCGTTACATTGGCTCTCTGTTCGCTTCACGATCGGTTTTAAACTCTTATCATTTGCGTTTAAGGACATTCATGGCACGGCACCGATTTACCTCTCCAAGCTTTTACATCCTCACATACAGAGCAGATCCCGTTAGTCTTCCGAGCAGAAACTGCTGCAGAACCAGATGTAAGCGTTGGGGTGACGCTCCTTTTCAGTTGAAACCCTTAACTTTGGACCGCACCACCTCCTGAAATTCACGCCATCTCAGACCTTGCTTTCTTAAACCAAACATGAGACCTATTTATTTACTCTGGCTTTCAATACACAGTTACAGGACCGTCACACCCCTCGTTAGTACGTTGCCTTTAGGACTGTTATGACATGTGTTGCAATTTGTTCTACTTGTTACTCTATGAAAAGCGTTTCGCTCAAGTTCTATATAAATAAAATTTGACTAGTGTTAGATGTCAGACCAAAAAAAAAAAAAAAAAAAAAATGCTGTCAGAATTTGAAGAATTCCAATTTATTTTGCAGTGTATCTTTTCCAAATTAATTATTGCACAACCTAAAATTGAGAGGGAAAAAAACGTGTTTATTTAGGTTCATTGGGGAGTTTTTGAATGCCAGAATTTCATTGCTTTTTGGGAAACACAGGAGGCACTTCATGTGATATGATGAATCCTTTACATCAAGACAGGAGAACATCTCTTGCAGATATGGCCATGGGTGGTCTGACTCATTTAAAGCAGGAAGTGTTGTTGGAACTCGCAAGCCGAAAAAGTGTGGGCACCCATGCACTAGCAGATGTAGCAAGTGTTGGGGCAGCATCACTGCAGCTGTAGGAGGATGCTGCTACTTCCATGATGGCTTCTGTCTGCTGGTCTTTTGACCTGTCCGCGCTTGTTATACTGAACTCACAGACTGAAAACCGTAAATTGATGACAGTGGTGTTATGTGTCACATGCCATCGCACTCAGTGTTCCTCTAGGCAGTGTGAACTGTGAACACGATTTCGCCACCATGAACAGAGTAAGTCACGTAACTCGTGACTGCTTTTAGCAATATAAATCTTTCCTTAACATTTTAGTTTACTAAACAAAGACAAACCTTCACTTTCAGTGGGTGAGAACAGACCTCTGGAACAGACTGTAAGGAAAGTACTTGGGAGCCTGTATGATAATAACAATAAATGGGCCTCCTGTGGGAGAATTTTCATACATGATGAAATTTTTCTTGGACTTTGGAAAAAAATTAAATGCAGCGCTGAGGCATGTACACTGTGCTCAGGATGAGAAAACGAGCAATTTGTTTCAAACTGCTGAGCATCTGAAACTGCAGTTTGCACAAACTTGAGTTTATTATAGAGTGATTTGATTTCATTATGTGGATTTTATTTTTTATTCATACATTTATATATTTTTCTTAGAAGAGTATTTAACCTCTTTATTTGTGAAGTGGTAGCTTTGACAGTTGTGTGCAATAAACATCGTATTAATACTCTCCTTGTTTACTTGACCTTTACCTGGAAATTACCAACCAAAAGTCTTGTGTTGTGTGATAAATAAATAACCAAAAATTTTGGCACTATCCTCTGTGCTGTAATTTTTTTTAGGGGAAACACTGGGTATGATGTGTGTATATATATAAACATGATCTGAGTTGTGTCATACAAGGAACAAGAGTGGTCTTTAACAAATGTTTTCACATGGCTTTAAATTTACATATTTGGCAGACGCTTTCATCCAAAGCGACTTCATTTCACATACAGGTTAAAATGAGCTAGAGCTGGGTGTCTTGCTCAAGGACACCAGGTGGCTTGGCTGGGATTCAAGTTGGGAAACCTCTGCATCCCAGTCTGATACTCTACCCATTGAGCCACTAGTTGCTGCTTGTAGTGGATGAGGTGATCACTAAAACTACTCCCACTGAAAATCAGAAGCTAAACCATTTCATGTGGTATGGACCTATGCCCATTATCACACACCTCTGTTTTATGATATATATATATATATATATACAACAATATTCCTTAACAGAAGACATAAGTCAAACTCATTTGCAGCTTTGAGAAATGTACTTAACCTTCAGTAAAACATCAAGAAGTATAAATGTAAGTTATTTGTTTTAAATAAAGTGAGCTTGGTATTGTATTCAATCTTCTTAATCTCCTGTCCTTCCTTTTCTCTAGAGTTTTGGAAATATTTGTCATTCTTGTGAAAAGAAACAACATGCCATTTACAGCAGCTGCCCTGTAAGGAGGGCACACCCCTTCCTCCTCAGCATTTTGTCAGTCCTCTAGGTTTACTGTCTTGTTTAGTTTCCATGTTGTTTCTGTCTTGTCTCTTTAGTATCTATGGTTAAGTCTGACCTTATTCTCACCCTCATTTGTCTTAGTGATTACACCAGGGTTTGGTATCCTTTTGGGCTTCTATATAAGGATTTGTGTTTAATGTCTGGTGTTAGTGTCACAGAGGTGATCAAAGCTCAAACCTGCAACCTCACAGCCTGCACAGAGTTACCAGACAAGACAATTAGTCCGCTGAGCTAAAGACCCAAGTCTCCTGCTTGGGAGACTAATCACATTCTTGTCCTGTCCTGACTACTGGGGGATTCACATGGCAACACTTTTACATCCATTACACCGGGTATTGTAGAGTGTTAATATGTACAGAGCAGTATTCCTTGTGTACTTAGAGTAAGTCCTTGTATTGCTCGTAGTGTTTTGAGTTCCCTGATTTTGGTCCCTAGCTTCTTGGTGTTTTTCCCACTTACTCTTCCTTCCTGTTGTTTCCCCAGTGGTTTTGTTCCTGTGTCTTTAGTTTAGCCTTTGTTCCTGTTTCCTGCCATTGTGGTTATTGTCTGTTTTGGACATACATTCTGGCTTTATTTACTTTTGGTTCTGGACCCTGGACTGGTTAGGTTAGTAGGTTCTGTGAGAAGTTACGGTGTTGGTCATGATTGGATTGGTTCACCTTTGTGAGTACTGCTTTCACATCACCAAGGGATGTTGTAATTCTTACCCAGATTTGGAGTTCGATATATACAAAAAAATGTAATAAGGTTCTTACATGCATGTAATGCCCCATATGTGTAAGAACAAACACAGGTATATAATACATGCAACACTAGACACTGACGTAATGGAGTGCGTGGCACAAAGACTAAATTTAAATACACAGATTTTTATTACGTAACAGAGGCTGACTGGTCTTTCATCAAAGAACTAATGTAGGAAGTGAGTTGAACGGTGCATTGCTGCTGTGAATAGCGTCATTGTAGCCTAGTCCGTTAGCATCTGAGAGTACTTGCTTGTTCTGAAGATGAATAACCCGATAGCTTGTTTGAGCAAGCTGGTGTTCTGGCTTGCAGAGGTGTGCATTTAATCCTATAGCATTTCTGAGATGGCAACGGAGACAAAAAATTGAGTCTAATTGCTGATTCATCTTTGTGATGGCATCTAGTGTCTTGAAGCATTGTACTTTTATACTTGGAAGACATCTGAAATAGGAGGGAGCAGAATGCCAAGAATGGACTGGGCTAATGTAATGACCCTTTCCAACTTTTTCAGGTCAGACTTGGGGCAGTTTCCACACTGCACTGTAATGCCACATGTAAGCACACATTCAGTCATGCACCTGTAGAATGTGCTGTGGATGTTTCACATTAAGACTCATTTATTGTCATGTGCAAAATGAAGCAACTAAATTATCATTTTCATGTGTGATCCTCAGTTTGCAGAAACATGTACAAAAACATTCACAAACACAATACATCATACGTAGATTAAGGCATTAAAAACAGGCTCAGCACTTGTTTATGGACAGTTGAAATCCTATCAGTTGTCTGAGTAAGTGGAGATATGCCTTTTTTCTTAATTAGGATTTTGTAGGTTAGACAATTTATCTTCCTGTTGATGTGAATACCAAGGAACATAAAGTCATTGATCACCACCATGGGAACACCTTTAATGTTTGTGGGATGATGGTTCACAGCCTTCTTCCTAAAGTCTATTACCAGCTACTTTGTTTTATCACCATTGAGGTAGGGCTTATTATTGTCATAAGAACATAAGCAGCGTACCTCAGGTCTTTAGGCCACCTTCTCGGTGCTGGTGACACAGCCAGTAATTACAATGTCATTGGCACATTTTTACATGCAGTGTAAGCTATGACTGGTCATACAATCATACATGAAAAGGAAGAGCGGAGGACTGAGCACACCACCCTGGGGCTTATGTCAGACACTAAAGGAAAAGAGAACTAATAACCCATTATTAAACACTGAATGGAGAACAAATAATGGCTCAGACACTGTAACTATTGTCAGGTGTATTATGCAGTCACCAGTCCCAGCATTCTCCTGAGATCTGAAGCTGGTTTTCTTTAGTATTGCAGCCTGACATGGACTTTCCCATGAGGACTAAGCCCAAAGCTTCTCCGATCCAGTGTATTGTGCAGTGTGATGGTGAACTATCCTGCTGAACTTGCTGATGGAAACACCAGCACACAATGAACGGATGTCTCTTTCATTTTCCTGCTACAGTCCCACGTCTCTGCCAATGCCTTTGTTCTGTTCAGCACCCTCATCCATTCACCCTATGCATCAGGACAAGAGTGTTCCAGGTCTGCAACAAGTCCTTCTGAAGGAGTCTGCCTAATCATACTTGGTTTTACCTGTAAAGCTAAACATCACATCAGCTTTAAGGTTTAAGACTTGCCTCATAATGATCTATGATCTTTACTTTTCTGTAAAATTAGATTCTTGTTTCAAAAAGTGAGACATGGTAAAAGGTTTAGATTTTTTTTTTTTGTGGTATTTATCTACTATGAACTTTTACATGCTTATTTGCACCACTGGTTTTGTAGCCTATACTGTTTTGCTGTGAGTTTGTTGACCATGAAAGGGAATGCCCTGACATGTGTACTGAAGACCATCTGTTTTTATATGATCCTGGCACATGGTTGCTATTTGTACAGCTATTTGTACATGGTTGCTATTTGTACAATACAGCTATTTGTATTATGTACAGTGATGGGCGTTCATGATGAAGGACACAGCACATCACATGGAGTGGTGAATCCATATGCAGGATACGTAGATACACTATGTCCCACTCTCAGGGTCATCAGGATTCAGTGTCTCCGCTCTTGTCAGTAGCTATAAATTCCATCATTGTTGACATCCATGACTGAGCATTTCTTCCCCTGCAGAAAACTGACATACAGTCTGCTCTGTGCCTCATATCTTTTTGTTAAAACAGTAAACCCTTAAATTCCGTTATGCCTCTGAGCTTTTTCATTAGTATATAATGTTTGGTTTATCCTTTCATGACTCAATGTGTCCTGGCATGTCAAAAACAATACTCGCATGTGCATTTAGTGTTTAGCAGTCTCTGTGAAAACAGAGTCCATTAACAGGTGTGAATAGCTTTTAGGTGTCTTGAGACCGATGTGCTGGCACTGACATGGGTGTTGTTGCTCACAGTCACGTGACCATTAATTCACAGGCTGACATTCATGGGCCTTGTCACTCAGTCATGTGACTGTTAACTCGCAGACTGACATTCATGGCTGTTTAAAAAAAAAAAAAAAAAAAAAGCATCATTGACATTGGTGCCAGAGGAGATAAAGCCAAGACAGGCCATGTGTTTAGGTAAGACAGGACTGAGTCTCCTATGGTACCAGCTGCTTTGGTCTAGTTACACAGTACACTGAAACAGTAAATACACCCCTTAGAGGAAAAAATGTCTTGACAAAATGACAAGTATTAGGTCTTCATTTCAACAACTTTGATAAATTAATTTAATGAAAGTTTGGCAAGTTTCAGTTTTACTCCATTAACTAACTGCTTATTTTTTGTAGAATTGTGGGTGCACTGTAGCCTATCCCAGGCAGCCCAGGGTGCACAGCTGGTGCCAGCCTACCACAGGCCAGTAGGCAAATCTTTTTATTTGTTTTAAACATTCTCTAACCCAAATGCTAAATATTTTATGATGTCATATGACAAATCTACTAAATTATTCAGTTGCATGGAATAGGAGAGAATTTCTCTTGGTTTTGCTTTAATGTTGCACCTGGTCATATGTTGTTGTTAGAAAAATTAAGTGTTAAGCCTTTTGTGAATTAATATGTTTAGTGTTGAAATGGCTAAGTGCTGCAGAAATGTTATTGAACCTGATGCCTGTGCTTGCAGAATATACGGCCTTGAGGCTTAACTGCCCAGCAGCACCTGTGTGACTGGTCCCCCTCCTTGCACGCAAATACCAGCGCAACCGTCTGTATAAACTATGTGTAATTATTTTAACTCTGAGAGTTGTTCGGCTGATTCTGATGACTCTCCCTCAAATGAGCATTAAACATTTTCCTGCTTGAACCATCTCCATCGGTGTCCTGAGAGTTATTGAAGATAGAGAAATTTTCCTAACAGTTGTATGTAGTTACATTTGTACTTTTACACTGCGAATACTTTGAGTTTGTGTATACAAAGCATGTATGCTTTCGTGTGTGTGTGTGTGTGTGTGTGTGTGTGTGTGTGTGCGTGTGCGCGCGCGTACGCGCATATCTGGAGTATATTAGCTTGCATGAATGAGTGCTCAAATTAAATGTTTTCTGATTAATACTATTAAAACCTGCTCAGTTTTTTTTAAACCTGGAAATACCAGATGAGTACAAGGAGACAAATGCTCAGTCTCTGAGATGTATAACAGGATGTGGCAGCCAGTCAGCTAGAGAATACATTTTATGCCTGAGTTCTTTAAACTTATGAACCCTTGGCATAATGAAGAACTAAGAAGAAAAGCAAGTTTCAGCCCTTAGCTTTGGGTGTGTTAGATTGTCTGTCTGTGTAATCTACTGAAGAAATTTTGTAGAAGAGACTACCCAGAGGACATCTAGGACAGGGCTGCTCAATCACAGTCCTAGAGGACACCTTTGGGTGCAGGCTTTTCTTCCAATCAATTAATTGATATTAATTTGACCATTATCTAATTAAATATCGGTTATCGTATATTGTTTCTTCTGTGCATTCTTCATGATCATTTGCATTTGTTTGTGTTTGTCTTAATTTATTGACAAAAAATAAGAGTTACAGTTGCACAAGTGAGACTTGTGCTTTAAGATCTGTAACAGTAAATATAAATCACACATTACAATGTCACTAACTTTAGAATCAAAGCAGAAAATGTGAGGATAATTCAGCTTGGTGTTTCATTTAAACTAGTAATCATTAATTGTATCCATATTGTAATAATAACACAAACAGGTGCCAATGACAAACAATGCTTAATCAAAAGCAGCACTTTAAGGGGTTAACAAGAAATGGATTAAAAGATCAAAAATATACCATAACTGTTAAAAAAAAAAATAAAGCAACTTCAGTCTTTGTCATGCTTTTTTAAAAATTCTTATTAAAAATGAATAAACTGAATAAACCTTGTCGAGGATTTCTGGACTATCAGTGATTACAGAAAAAAGTCAATAATGTTATATTGAAATTAAAGCAGAAATTGTCTGAAACAAAAAATCTGAAGCCCCTGGGGTCGCCCAGACAGTGATTGAGAAACCCTCATGTTGACATGCACATGTGCTGTTATTCATTGTAAGCTGCTTCGGACAATGGCATCTGCTAAATGAATAAATGTAAATGTAACACACAGCACTGTGTTTTTATTTTATTCTGTACTTTCACGACCTCGCAGCAGGCTTTATTGGTGATTGCTGCTGCTTTCACCTGGCTCCTCTGTACCTGGATGTGCCCTGTTCTCACATTCAGGCTGTTTGTTTTAAACACTACTATAATACTCATATTCTAGTGCTCATGTAAATTCTCCATGTGTTCAGGGTATAAATTGCCTCATTTGTATCTGGCAGAGTATAAAGGGGTTTTTTTATTTTCACAGGGGTCATTTTGTGAGATGAGAATTAATCACATTTTCTTTTGTATTGTCCCTGTTTTGAGAATTTAAGAAAATCCATATTTGATGTAACATGTGTGCAAGTTTCTAGAACATTGTGGTATAGTGATAAAGAACAAATGGAATGGCTGTTTGATTTTGCTGTTTTTTAAGTTGCAGAATTTGTATTTAATGCCTGGAAAATAAGCCAGAAAGTTTTGTTTGTATAGTTTTGGTAGTGGTATTGATAAAGGAGGTTGGATCGGGTTGTTTTCTATTTTGTTTTGTATAAAGTTGTCTTGTAAGCTGTGTGGACTGGGCATTTGTAATGCATGACACAATAATAAAAATTAATCAGTCAATCAACTGAAATGAGATGTAAAATGAGCCACTGGACAGTTTGACTTAGTGCCCTCTAGTGGTAAAACTATGCCAGTATGTGACAGCCACATAAAATTTCCAGATGGACCAACTGCCTGTCAGTTTTCAGGATTTGGTTTTCACTCCACTTCACATGTCTTGCATAGCCCCATAGAAAATTAGACATCATACACTTAGTGACAAATATAGAAAATTGTGTGTCTGAAACAGGCTTGTAAAACCATGTGTCACTATGTAGAAGCTAACTGTATATGGAAATGAACAGATGTCTTATATAGCACTCACTTTGACATTAAGAAGGCATCTTTTACATAATTATGCTCAACATGCTATCTCCTGGAACAATATCAATATTCTACCTAAGGACTGGGAAAATGTGGCTATACTTTTAGGCATAAAATCTAAAACAGACTACTTTTTCAATTAAATTTATTTTTACTTTGCCATTTTAAGCTAGGGTGGCGTGGTGGTTAGCACTGTTGCCTTGTACCTCCAAGCCTGGGGTTTGATTCCCACCTTGGGTCTGTGTGCGTGGAGTGTGCATGTTCTCCCTGTGCTTGGTGGGTGTTCTCCATTTTTCCTCCCACAGTCCAAAGATATGCAGTTTAGGTTGATTGGTGTGTTCAAATTGCCCGTAGTGTATGTGTGCCCAGTGGTGGGTTGGTGCCCTGCTCTGGGTATCCCCTGCCCTGCACCCTATATGTTCTGGGATGGGCTCCAGGCTTCCCTATGACCCTTAATAGGATTAAGCAGTATAGAAGATGACTGCCTGACATTTTAAACTACACTGCTATCACAGTAAAGTGTCTTCAGCAGTTACCCTGTTGCTTCAATAACAATGTCTTTTCGTTGCCTGAAAATGTGCTTGTCAATGTTCCAGATTATCCAGCCTTCACCCCTGTCATCATCTGGTCACTGGATCAGTAGATTTGCTTTTGCTTTCAAAGCTGAGACATGCCTTCGTGGTTTCTCCTCGACATTTGCAATCATGGAAGTCCGTATTAATTACTCAACCACTATGTCATGTTCTAATTATTGTCGGATAGAAGAGAGACTTGTCTACCGAGAGAGAGAACTGAAAATGTGTTAGACTCAATTAACACCCCTTACAACTGAACCAGCTTTAAAGTTTTCAGAGACATAATTATAATGACGTTCACAATGAAAACTCAAGATTTGACAATGAATGTTTTTTTATATCTTCCCATCTAATCAGCACCATAAATAGCTGTGAAACCTTATGGGTCCGGCGCTCTATTCACTTCTTCTCCTGCTTCCTGTACTCGAATGACATTCAGCTCTTGTTCATCCTTCTGGATCTGCTGCCTACTTCTCACCACTGCTTCCTCCACAGTTCTGTTTCTCTGAGATGGCTCCTATCCATGATATCTTTGTAAAAATATTTTCATGAAGATTTCCACCAAATATTTCAGATTAAAGGTGGCATGGTGACCCAGGGTTCAATTCCCGCCCCTGTACATTGGTCTGTATGCGTGGAGTTTGCATGTTCTCGCTGTGGTTGGTGGGTTTTCTCCAGGTTCTCTTGTTTATTCCTAATTCAGTTTAGGTTGATTGGCATTTGCAACTTGCTTATAGTGTGTGCATGTGCCCATGTGTCCCCTGCGCTGTCCCCTGCGCTGCACCCTGCGCTTCCTGGGATGGGCTCCATGCCTCCCTGACCCTGATTTGGATTAGGCAGTGTCCTATGCTTTGTGAAATCACTGCAAAATAAGTCAAGCTGAAGTGTAGACATTGTAAGGAGAACATGTGGGGATAAGTCAAGAAAAGGGAATCCACAGAAAACACCTAAGAAAGATAGTCATGAAGCTCAAGGACTAAAGAGAGCTTCCCAGTAACAAATGTGAATAATGTGTTGCTGAGAAATACAGGTAGTGCGGGTTATATTGGTAAGTGAGAACAGCTGATTGTTAATGAGACCATGAGGGTGTAGTGGAGGTGTGGGGGTGTGGCCTCAGGAGGAGCCGCCACATTGACAATAACTCTTGGCTAGTTGCTCACATGACACTGATCACGCTTTATAAAACAAGACTGATTGTGTTTGATTTGTTTTAGTATACCATTATTTTGTTGTTTAAAAGTATTGAATAACCCATATTGGTATATAACCTGTATATAGCAGTTTTCACTTCTTTTAAGATGGTGACTGGAATTATTTATCCATGGACAAACGGTATACTTCCTTACACTCTTCCCACTGAAAAAAACCACCAGTCAAAATATTACTTATTCATTTAGCAGATGCTTTTATCCAAAGTGACTTTTCACATGCATGTTACAATGAACTAGGTGTCTTGCTCAAGGACACACCTAGTGGGTAGGCTGGGAACCCATCCCAGAGCACATAGGGCGCAGGGCGCCAACCCACCACAGGCTCTCTCTCTCTCTCTCTCTCTCTCTCTCTCTCTCTCTCTCTCTCTCTCTATCTCTATATCTCTACGGGCAATTTGGAGACACCAGTCAACCTAACCCGCATGTCTTTGGACTCTGGGAGGAAACCGGAGAACCTGGAGAAAACCCACCAAGCACAGGGAGAACATGCAAACTCCTATATATTTAATACTTTATATATTTTATATAATATTTTAGTATATAAAATATTACTTCATACACAGAATCCTTCAATGTGTGTCAGGGAATACTAAACAAATCGCAACCATAACTCTGTTTGATGTAAGTGTTCTAAAAAAATGTCGTGTTTGTTTTGAGATGAGACTAAAGTCTACGGTTTTGCACGGAGGCTTTTGGGGACTGAAGTCAATGTAGTAGTTAGTGACACTAGAGCTAGATGATTGAAGGGCATCTTGTTTGTTTCCGTAATTGAGATACTGGCCTTTGGAGCTTGGAGCTCAACTTGGAGCTCAGGCCTTTATCGTCTGCACTAGTGTTAAGAGGAGGTGAGCCTCAGAACAAAAGGAATTCCTCCACTGTTAAGCATTCAGAGGTCAAACAGGGTGACAGTTCAACTTTAGCCAGCTGCACTTTATGATGCATGATAAACAGGGCTAATAGTGTCAGGCTGCCTGCCTTGCAGCCACCCCCCCCCCCCCCTTTACATTTTTCTGTACCTGGATGAGCAAAGCGGGAATGTGAGAAGTGACTGCTGTCACGAGTGTCTCACACTCCCATCTCAGGCAATAAGTCTGATAGAAAACACTTTTCACCAGTCAGGGCTAAGCTACTTCTACACAATGTACCAGTCAGTCTGCAAAGTATTGCTGAGTGTCCACAAACCATACTAAGTGTTCTTCATCCCTCGCCCTTGGTCTACCTACATCTGTCCTTACCTCAACCTCGTTCCTCGACCCCAAGGTCCCTCGCACCCCCTTGCCTTACTTGTGTCTCTTACCTGTGTCTCATCTCTCTCCTGGACTGAAGAGCCCTGTCTGACTCTCTGTCCATCCTCCCAACCACATTGCTCTCAAATCTCATTTTGAATTTAATTGCCTGAATAAAGCCTTGTTTCCTGCAATATCTGCACCTGGATTCTGTCCTTTATTCATGAACACTGCAAGGAAGAAACTGGGGAAGAAAAGGAGAAAACTGTAAAGAAGAGAGCGGAAGTGCAGAGCACGGTTGTATTCAGCCCCAGTGAATGCAGCACTATCATTATCCTGCTGTACCACCACCAGATGGGTGATTAGAGGCAGGAACAAGCCTGCACAATTCCTTAAACAATGTGCAGAGCCATTTACCACATGGACCTTTTCATATTAAAAAATCAAATTATCAGACAGAACATGCACACACGCACGCGCACACACCCACACAGTCACAAGTACACCCTGTGAAGAACACTGCCTTCAGCTTAGGACAGCTATACAACCATATATTTACTGCTGGGGTGTGAGTGACTGCCTCACCAGAGGGTTCTAGCCCCATGGCAACGGCCATGAACAGATCCAGCAGCTGGGGTATTCATCGCACATACTCATCCTCCCAGATAATTTATTCATCCCTGAAAAAGACAAAATGTCACACTTCATTCCTTCTCAAGGCTTCTCTTCCATGGCAGAGGACAGCAGCTGCATTAGCTGTGACCGCACGTTAAATTGCTAGTTAGAGAAGGGTATTTGTGGACCACGTCACTTGAAATGTCTGATTTCCAGAATTTCATGTGTATTAAAAAAGAGCTATCTTGTAGGGCTCTGATGATTAAACAGACTTTTTTCTGCTAAGAACTTTTTTGAATTCAGCCAACCTACAACATCACATTGTAGGTGGAAGTATGGTGTGTAGCATGCATGTAATGAAAATCAAATACCAAAGATACAGATAACCCAGGGCAACTACTCACTGTTTATATTTTCAAAAATACATATAGACTCTATTATATATTATGGCAGACAAAAGAGGAAATGTGAAAGGACTTAACACTATTCAGTAAGTAAATACTTACAGCAGTTACCAGGCAGATGCAAGCAGAGATCTCTAAAGGTCACTTATTTACCCAGACTATCTGCTGTTTTTTACATTTTAACCAGTCAAATATTGTTATTACTATAATTTTTTATTTGTTCTGGGCAGGTTTAGGCAGTAATGGGCACTCCTAGATAGTCCATCAGGGCTCTAGAACAGTAATGTGGGCAGGTTGTGGTACCTTACAGAATTTCATTATAAAATACCCTCAAATTGTCAGTAAGAAACAGCAAAATGTAAGTATTCTCAGAAAGAACTATACTGGAGTTTTAAAGAAATGATTGTAAAAGCACACTGTCCAGCCCCAGCTACATTAAAATCTGCATTGTAAAAGCACACTGTCCAGCCCCAGCTACATTAAAATCTGCATTGCTTTTCTGAAGTAATTCGCTTGCATTTCTTGGTTATTTTTCCATCCTTCGTTCTTAGCCAACCTGATTTATGTAACCACTTTAAGGTCTGTTTGTGTTTTTGTGTCCTTGTGTGGCCTCTAGGGGGAGCAGTTACCCACAGTTGTCACCTTTCCAAGTTTTAGTGAAGTTTCAGTCAAGTTATGCCAACTGATCATCTGCCGCATACCGATTCTCAGTTTGAAAACCATGGGTTTATGTAAAATGAGAAATACAGACCTCATGGCATAGTCAGTGAATTCCAAAAGGGCTACATTTCCAGGGCATATCTATAACATTAATATTTTAGACTATACTGAAGCACCCACGTCATGCATTGCCACTAGGTACTAACCACGCAGAGTGCATGTGTGAGTTGATCAGAGTTAATGGAAGCAAGTTTGTTTTCCTACCCTTCATCTGAACAGGACCTGTAGGGTTGCCACTGAAGACTCACAGCTGCAGGTCTCCTTCGTTCTGAGCATGTTCACACCACTGTATGCTGCACATGGGATGCTTGAGTCCTGTTTCACATTGTATCCTCAATATTTCAAAGCTCAGCTGTTGTTATCCATAAAGAATTCTCCCACAGAAAATCCACAATAAGTCACTGTTTTCTTACTAAAGTACTGCCTGTAAACCATGGTAACGGATGCCTAATGTGATGTGAGAATCTATTCCAAGAGCTCGTTTATACAACTTTGAAACATTACACAAATTTTATAGCATTGTCACACCATACTGGATTCCTTATACTTATTTTTTATAAAATATGGATTTTTATGTAAGGTGCTTGAGTGGTGTCTATAAATTACCTTTTGAACGAGCTGGAAAAACTAAACCTACAATGTTCCTTTCTACAAATAAATGTGAAGTGTTTCTCAGTGGAACCACAAAAAAGTGAATTTAATAAATGAAGATCTGTGACCATCTATATGAAAACCTAGCTAAAGAGACAAAAATTCAAACACAATATTATCCCATATTCTGATTCAGCGTGATGTAGACTACAGTTCTGTTGTGTTCAGAGTTCTGTCACTTGGGATGGGTGTCACAGCCATCAGCAGATGCCTTGATGTGCCTGCAGCCATAATGTGAAAACATAACTATGAACATTACTTTTGACGAAAGTAACTCAGGACTGTAATTATTCAGTTGAGCACTTTCCCCCAGATTTCTACATACTTGGTTCTGTTAAATAAGATGCTAGACTCAGAGTTGAACTGCAGATAGGTGCACTTCTGAGAGGCAGATAAACCCTAATGCTGTTGGAACAGAATGTATGTGACTGGCCTTCTTTACAAGCTGCAGGATTTCATTTTTGACAGGCTAAATGACTGCTTTTGTTGCTCTCATAAACAGCACAGTTCTATACACTGTATTTTCAGTTTAAGTAAATTGAGGTGTGTAAAAAACATTTTTTCATTTAAAATGTGTTTAGTTACTGAAGCACGTCATAGCACCCACACTCACTAAGCTCTTTATTAGGAACACCATGCTAATACTGGGCAGGGCCTCCTTTTGCTTTCAAAACAGCCTCAGTTCTTTGTGGCATGAATTCTACAAGATGTTGGAAACATTCCAGAGATTCTGGTTCATGTTGACATGATTGCATCACATATTTTTTGCAGATCTGACAGCTGTGATGATCTCCTGTTGCTGTGGAACTCCTGTTGTACCACATCCCAAAGGTGCTATACCGGATTCAGATCCAGTGACAGGATAGGCAACTGAAGAACACAACTCATTGTCATGTTCATGAAACCAGTTTGATATGACTTGTTTTGCATCATGGTGCATTATCATGCTGGAAAAAGCCATTAGAAAATGGGTACATTAGTCAGCCAAAATACTCAGATAGGCTTTAGCATTCAAGAAATGATTGGCTGCTAGTAACAGGCTCAAGTGTGCCAAGAAAACATTCCTACACCATCACACACTGACCACCAGCATGGACTGTTGACACAAGGCATGTTGGGCCCAAGGATTTATTCTGTTGATGTGAAACTCTGACCCTACCATCTGGGTGCTTTTCCAGAAATTGAGATTCATCAGAACAGGCTGTTTTTTTCAGTCTTCAGCTATCTGGTTTTGCTGAGCCTGTGCCCACTGCAGCCTCAGCTTTCTGTTCTTGGCTGACAGGAGAAGAACCCGACATGGTCTTCTGCTGTTGTAGCCCACCAGCCTCAAGGTTCAACATGCTTAGCATTCTTTTCTGCTCACCACAGTTGTAAAGAGTGGTTATCTGAGTTACTGAAGCCTTTCTGTCAGATCACACCAGTTTGGCCAATATCCTCTGGTCGCTCACATCAACAAGGTGTTTTCGTCAACAGAAATGCTAATAATTAGTTGTTTTTTAGTGTTTTGCACCATTCTGAGCAAACTCAAGTGCCTGTTATGTGTAAAAATCCCAGGATATCAATAGTTACAGAAATACTCAGATCAGCCTGATTGGCACCAAAAATCATATCATGGTTAGAATTACTGAGATTACATGATGTGGACATCAGCTGAAGCTCCTAATATGTATCTGCATGGTTTTTGCACTGCAGCCACATAACTGGGTAATTACTTGAATTACCTAAGAAAGTACTAGGTGAGTGTGTGTACCATGAAGACACAGTGTGTCTCCATCATCAGTAAAAATGTCATTATGGTTTTAATCAGGAGATGCTGCTAATGACGATGACGATGATGATGACAATGATGATGATGTGAGCGCTAATGAAGCTCTGAGTTCTGCCCTCTAGTGGTTGTTGTCGCACTCACTTATTTTCAATGTACGCAGGAGGTTACTGTGAATGGCTATTTTCCCAAATGGTTCAGCTCCCACTTCTTTGGAAGAATTCCACAACAACAGAAATTAAATCATCTGACGAATATAGCAGATATTACTCTAGCAATAAAGCCCTTTCCCACAGGATTAGCTGTAAACACTGTGAGACCTGTCTTAGCAATGACCACCACACCATTCTGGCTCAATTTGCTTGACTGAAAGTCACTTGTTTCCTTAATAAACGCCTTTCTTTTCTCTCAGCAACTTCTCTAGTTTTTTAATTCCTTTCATTGTGCCTTAAATTTTAATTGGGAGAGGTGTGCTTCTGTACCGAAACCCAATTTGGGGTTATTTTGTCTGATTATTTTTCTTGATGTATGAGGCCTCCTGCCTGCAGCGGTGCCTGTGTTGGCCCTGGGTGTAATTACTACTTCGGTAGCTCAAAGGCTTTCCACCTTGCAGGGGAAAGATTAGACTGCAATATCTGATGCTGAAACAAGAATGCATCCGATGAGGAGCCTGGAGCTAAGGACGTATTATTCTCCACAGCAACCACACAGCCCTGCCCACTGGACCCACAGTCTTTCATTTATGTTCTCCTCATTTGAAAGAAGCTATTAGAGGCTCTCTGCAGCACACTGAAACGCTCCACCATACATGAATGCCATGAATCATCCACTGTGTCTGACTTCTGCAAATGGCCGCATCTTCACAAAACTCCATCCAGTCCAGGATCAAGAGCTGCCAGTGTGTTTATTTCATGTGCTATTCTCAGTTCCCAAACACAAAGTTCTTGTCTGCCTGTTGTTTTTCTAACATGGTAAAACTGGCCCATTCACATTTTTCTGACAGGGTTACAGTGGAAAAGGACAAGCGGCCCTGCAACTGACAGAGCAACCTGCAAGGCTTTGACACCACCGAATCCAATTCCAGCATGACAAGGCATGTAGCCAAGCAACAGAGGTTATCGCTTCTCCTGTTGCAGATAACTAAACAGCCTCCCCTGTGTTTGGTGAAGCGTCACTCGTGTGACAGTGACGAGGCTTCGTCTACCTTTGTGAAGGGTATCACAGCAGAGCAGGTTATGTGACTCGGTCATAACCCTGTGGAGGGCTCTGACATCTACTGCACTGCCTGGTGGGAGGGATTCACTTGCAAATTTTGATAATTACACCTGGCCTTGCTGTAGAGGAGGGCGTGAGGATCCAGCCGATGGCCACCTGCAGCATGACAGGATGAGCTATTAACGGAGGCGTGTGTTAGTGTGTCAGGAGTTAGTCAAGGTGACACTTTCCAAAATGCTCTTTTCTCCAACAGTGATAGTCCTGTCTTTGTGCATAGCTAAAAATAGTTCAGTAAGAAAATTAGTAGGTACCCCAACACTAACCCGTCTCCAGTTGTCAACTGACATGAAGATTTCTGAGTGAAATTCTCACTTTTTGGTATGTGAGATGGTACAGGGACCCCTGGGGATGGCTTTTAGTCTAGTCACACTGACTCTGTAACAATTTCACCAAGGACCACGTCAGAACTTTTCTTAAAAAAAAAAAAAAAAAAAAAATTCCGAAATATGAAACCAGAACTTGTTCATTAAGTCAAAGAGCAAAACCCACCCCTGACACCCTATGTGAATAAAGAAAGTCTGGGGTTGGAGGGACAAAGATATGAGAGCCATGGACAGCTCTGTCAGCTCTGAGCTTTGGTCTCTTCTGTTTGGCAGATTACCTCTTTGCATTTGAAAAACATCTTTCTGCCTTAGGGGGAAGATGGAATCGTGATGCCCAGGGGATCAACGCCTCAAGCCTGAGCTTTTGGCTCACATGTGGCTGGACTGTAGATCCCTCACTCTCTGTTAGCACCAAAGGCAAAACACAGACAGCTATTAAGGTAAAACAGAATTAGCACCCCCCTTGCCTGTTCAATCTGAGTCATAATGTAATTTAGTGATTTGTGGGTTTCTGAGACCTTGGTAGGAAGAAAAGAGCAACACTTACATCAAAGCAATCTAGCAGAAAGTTATTTAAGATATTCTACATGCTAATAATGGTCTTTGGTCTTCACTGTGAACGAAATGTCCATCACAGTTTTGCTAGATCTGTCTTTGGGGTGTGAGGTGTCAGTGTACATGTATCAAGATTCCACTACTGTTGCAAGCAAGACAAGCAGCAACACAGGCAACAACACAGGCAGCAACACAGGCAGCAACACAGGCAACAACACAGGCAGCAACACAGGCAGCAACACAGGCAGCAACACAGGCAACAACACAGGCAGCAACATAGGCATACACTGAGTTTGTGGGACCGAGAGGAGGCATATCCTCCAAAGGTTAAGATAATGATGAATTTCATATAGGTGGGAGGGTGGTGAGACTGTTAGTTTAAAGCACAATTATGAGGAAGCCTTTACCACTGATTATAGGGCAGTTCCTTTGAACAGCTGACTGCATACCTGACCATCAGACTGTCACCGACACCTTGAGGTATGATTATAAAACACATCTATGAACTAGAAGTGTCTAAGATGTATCTAATGCAGGTGATGTGACAGCTATATAAATTAATAATGTTCAGATGGTCTCTGCCTAACTGATTTCAAGAAGGCCATTTATTCAGGTCATTGTACATACAGAGTACAAATCCAGTGAACAGTTCAACCCTGAAATTACTGCTTAAGGGAAGTGTTTTATTCGCACTCATCTTCCTATTGTTCCAGTCTCCTGTTCCTCTCGTTTGAAAATTATGAGGATGTTACCTCTATTGTGTTTGACACTTGATTGTTCATACCTTGCTATGCAAGAATAGTCAAAGCAACCTCTTAGCAAAGCATTCTTTAAAACTTTTAGTCATTGATTACCCTTGTGCTGAAGTTGAACACTGTGTTTTGTAATTACAGTGTAGGAGGCCTGTGATGTCAAAGATAACAAAATTACTGACTGAGATAGCAAAATGACTGCCAGTGAGCTAAATGATGGACAGTGAGCAAAATGACTGACTGACATAAAGAAATGACTGACAGTGAGAAAATGACGGACAGTGATAAAGAAATGATTGACAGAGAAAAAAGAAATGACTGACAGAGACAGAGAAATGGCAGCTTTCCCTGAATGACATCCTCTGATATTTCAGCTTGTGACAATGAACAACTTCACGGGATGCCCTATTGCATGATCCCATATTTCCAGGCAAGAATACAATTATTTAATCATGTCTTCTGCTGCTGAACCACCATTACTTAAATCTAAACTGATCCTTGCTGTATCCATTGCCAAACTGAACAGCAGGGTGGAGAGGAGTGGAGAGAGGAGAGGAACAGAGAGGAGAGGAGCAGAGAGGGGAGAGGAGCAGAGAGAGGAGAGGAGCAGAGAGGAGAGGAGCGGAGAGAGGAGAGGTAAACCCAGCAGCTTCATACTCATCTTTCCCTTCCACCTAAATGTGAAGTTCATTACAGCTGTTATTTTCACCCTGACTTTCTTGTCTCTGGAGAACACGCTCTTTTTGCTTCTGTGTGCACATTTCTAAAACTTGGCATTTGGAGGGAGATAAAATTAAAAGTACACGTTCCACCAAATTGCAGTTAGTAAGGTCACAAAGTCATGCAACATAGGAACCAAAGTGAGATCATTCCACAGGAGCTCTTTCATATTCACAACATTGTCATTATTGCAGGAGAACCTTACTTTTGCTTTAACATACTGAAAAACATGAATAGGCTGGCTTTAGAAAAGATAAACAAATAGAACAGACTTAACATGATCATTCAAAAAACAAAAGACAAATTAATACCCTTGAAAGTATCCTGGTAAGCCTTATACAGTCAGAACTTTGTGTCATTTGAATTTTGAAATTTAGCCTCACAAAAATAGCAAAATAGTGCACAGGGCAGCGGTAGCATCTCTCCTCTGTCTAAAATAAAGTAGTGAAGTAATTAGCAATGGTCTTCATCCTGCCTAGGGATTTCATAATAGCAAGTCTCCATTATAAAAAGCTATGATGGACATTTTATAAGCTGAAAGATAAGATCTCTTAGATAGCATCTAAACACCTGGCAGAACCCTGTAACCAATTTGAGGTGAATAAATGATTTTATAGTAACTGAGTGTTTTTACTGTATTTGTGTATGGTTTAATTACATCTCAGCAGTGCATGTGCTCAGTTTAAAGAGAACTTTCCTTGATATAACATTGCCATGTTTCTAGGTAAAATTTCTAGGTAGCCAAGAAGATGAGTGATGCGATCTTAAACCAAAGTGAAAGCTGTTTACTCAGACCTCCGCCCACATGCACTCACCCACGCTGCAGGCGTCATCTTAATCACAATAATCATGCTCCACATTGCATGTGGTGCAACTTCATTCACACACCTCTGAGTGTGTGGCCTGGTTCCACCCCACTGAGGAAACTGCCAACCTGCTTCCAATACTAGCTCACGGATGCTGGTGAAACAAAGACCTTCCCACCCAGGATAAGCATTTCCACCCATATCCACTCAGCAACATCACAGTACACAGTGTGCTGATTGCTTTGGTTTATTTCTGTTGGTTATATTGCTTTTTTTTCTGTCTCCAAACAGTTAACTAAAGGTTTACCTAAATGATCAGTCAATGTTTTAAGCATCCACAACAACCATGTAAGGACTCCCATGTATCAACATTTGAATGTGCTTATCTACAAACGTTTAGACTGTGCACTGTCTGTTTTTCATTTTTTTTTTTTATGTATTTACTAATTAAGAAGAGGGATTCACAGGACTTAGGGGAGCCTCAGCTCAATAAAGATTATTTCTGGCCCTGTATGGAGGCCAGTGTGTCCCAGTGTGTCCCAGTCGAAGACCCAGCTCTTAGCATGTGGGACAGTAGGAGCCAAGTAGCACATTTAAAATATATCTCCTTACAGATGAAAAAGCTCTGGAAAAGGTATCATCTGGTGCATTTCTGGTCATCACCTCAATGGTTGATCAAAATGGACATGTTTAAACCTGAATTAAATGTTTTATCTAAGTCTTTATCCTAACTACACCTGACTAGGTAGGCTATTAATTTGAGCCTGATGTTCTTCCACATGGATGGTCAGTTGTCATTTCTATGGCACAAACCTCCAATTCCAGATAATTATGCAATTATCCAGTAAATCATTGCAAATGAATGTATGCATTACAATAGTTTTCGCAAATCACAATTGTGTCAAAGTGAAAAGAGCTCTAGAAAAAGAGATCCATGTTTATATTGACTGCTGTTAGTTTGCATTGAAAAACTGGTAACTACATTTAGAAACACAGAGTAATTAAACACTACTAATTCTAAATGACGTTGACAGGAAAATTCAGCTGTGGCGTGCATGTGTATTGATGTCAGTTTCATAGGAAAAAAAAGTTGCTAAATGTTAGAAGTAAAAAACATACTTTGCATGTGCAGCCTCATATAGATTTAAATTCAGTTTGCTTTGTGTTAGCAAATCTGACAAAACCACAACGGCTAAATCAACTGTTGGGATGGTATCACTTAACCATTTAAAATGAGTGAATCTGTGAATTTGTCACATTGCTATGTGTGCAAGGAAAACAATCACCTGTGATATAAATCAGTATTTTTCATAAATTGCATTTTAAAAGTTACTTATTGTCACAAGACAAGTTACTAATGGCCCAGGGGCAGAGGACTGTCCATTGAATGTGCTATAGGCGTGTGCTGCAGTAAAGACCCCTATTTTCACAGTATTCCGAGTACTAAAAGAACTCTATTTTCAGAAGGCTGACTATGGAAAGACCCCTGCTTTGACCACTGTGGTGGATTAGAATATATATGGCTCCTTTTTCCCATAGATTAATAAAAATTTATGCATAATGTACATTTTTTCAATAGAAAAGCTATGCTGTACTGGTTCTGCATTGTACCACAATGATCCTAATATTCAGTTTTTAGAGTACAGAAAGGTTTTATAAATGAATGGATATGTGTGGCGTGCACCATCCCCTTCCCCATACCCCCAAAGGAGGATTAGTGTAAAACATTGCTAACTGATCAAAATCATGGGGGAATAATACGAATGTTTATCATTTGCCTTACTGGACTGTTTCAAACGTGAGTCAGAGGTGCCAGTCATGCTTGCAAATGTGCTGCGAAAGACGTGTAATTTGCAAGGCTGACTGAGTAAGGGACTGGAAATATTAGAATAGAACATTTTCAGCCCACTGGGAAGTCACGAGGCAAATATAAGTGGTGAAAGCAGGCAGGTTAACGATAAAGGGGGATATATGATGCGCTGCTCCGCGGAGCACACAGGGACTCAACGCATAAATAATTACGTGCCTATCCATACTATAAAATGCTGATTAATATATTTGCTTAGTTGTGTGATTTGCCTCTGGATGAATGCCCTTTAGCGTCCGCTGTTAGACATAGACAGACAGACTACATTGCAAAATAATCGGTCACACGCTTCGGGCGCATGTATTACCTGGTGATATACAAATAACTGAGGGTCGTGGCTGGACTGGATACCGTAAAAAAGACATTTACCTTGTTGGACAACAGAGTGTCACAAGTCTATTATAAGAGAGACTGTCTGTTTCTAACAAATACAGTTGTAACAACAACTGTACAATATTTTAAGTGGACCCAATGCGTTGCATCGATTAGTCAGCAAAATACATGTTAGGTTACAGCGGTTCTGGTAAATGCATCCAGCGCGCAGCGTTGCTTTACATCCCCTGCAGTTGGTGTGAAGGTGTAATTACGTCATTCTTGGTGGAGACAAAGCCGCCTTCCTTCTTCCAGCTGCTTATTCGAATCAGACCTCGGACAGCTCCATGCTCCTTACGGACTCCAAAGGCGGTAGAAAGATCATTACCGGGAACAGGACATCGCGAACGCGCACGAACAGTCTTGGAAGCGGGGAGGATATAAACATCTAATTTTAAACTCTACAATGTTTTGCGCACTGTATGTACCGGTCATGATTGCCAATGTATTAGTCTCGTCGTTAACTTTGCTTTGTCGGCTTGTTAGTTTGCCACTGACAGGAGTTTTTAAATCGTAACATGGATGATTGCAAATGGGACCGTGCGCAAGGTATGTTACTAGCACGAGTACTCGCTTTCCCACGCGACAAAACAGTTTATAACAGAGCTTCTTGGTGCATCAATCTTTTACGACTGCAATGCACGTTAAATTTGTGTAAAACTGTTCTGTTTATCATTATGTCGCTCTTTCCCACTTTTGGCTTTCTGTTTATTTTCTCTGCGATCGTTTGTAGTTGTTTTTCCTTAATTAATACTGCTAAGTATTTTAAATGTCGCTTTTCATTATAAGCTTGTCAGACATGCACTGCAAACTAAGACACAATTTTATATTTTGGTATATTTAATGAAGTTTAATGTGGTTGACACTGATATTAATAGTAAAAATGATTATTGTGTGTGATATAAATATGGTTAGCAGAACGTAGCAGTTTCCTACTGCTATCTCCTGCAGGGTAACATCTGCCTGATAGAATAAGGCGTCCCTGAGATCAGATTAGCAATGGACCCTGTTCCGGAATACTCCCTCTTCCTGGGAAGAATCCTGGAGGAGCTGGATGCGAAACACAACAGTATGTCCTACCAGGACCTGTGTAAATCCCTGTGTGCCAGATTTGACCTGATCCACTTGGTGAAGCTGAGGAGCCTTCTCTTTCACACCGCCTGCCTGGACCCTTGCTTCCCCGCCACTTTGTTTCGGGACAAGATGCGAGCAACCTCAGAGGACCAGCAGTCGCGGAAGCTCATGGCAGCTGCAGACATAGTCACCATGTTCAACCTGATTCAGATGAACAGCGGCATTGCCAAGGACAGGCTGCCTATAGGCCACCGTCCAAAGATTCAGAAGAACCAGTCATTTGAATCATGCCGTTCCGACTCTGACATGTACAAGTATTCTGACTGCGACAGGGCCTATGATATGTTATATAAGCCGACCTCTAGGGTTTCACCATGTTCCAAATCTGACTTTGGTGACTGTCAGCCTTTTGTGCCGACCTCCAGCTCAAACCGTCTCCTGGGGATCAACAGGGATTTGAAATACAGAGCTGTCTCGCTGGAGAAGCTGCAGCCCCTTCCACAGTACCCTTGCAGTAGCTCTCCGTCATGCGATATGCAGAGTACATATTTTCCAATGGAGATAGATAGCGAATCGACCACTGATCAGGACTCTTTACAGCTAAACCCTGGGCTCAAAGGTGCCACTGAACCTTTCTCAGTCCACTCCTGTGTACAGAAAAGAAATATTTTCAAGGAAGACTTCCACAACTTCTTGGCCTTTTCTCCCCAGGTGATCACAACAGAAACCAAGTCCAGGTCAGACGTTGGTGGGGTTTTTCAGCGGAAGGACTCACAGAAACCGCACGCCTTTTTCAACCACAGCTTTGAGCTGCCTTACAGCAACCCTTACTTTGACTCAGTAAGTCCGCCTTTTCAGGAAAAAAAACGAGCAAAGCATGAAAGCCTTGATGACCTTCAGGCTTCCACATATTTTGGACCAACAACCATAACAGACAGTGTAAACACAAAGAGGACACTGGGGAGGCAGAACAGGCCACCCCAATGGCCTGTGAAGAGCTTGAGTCTGAATGCAGAGGAGGTTCCAGAATTTGAGGAGTTCTTCCTGAATCCCAAGCTATCTAAAGAATGCCATCGCCACAAAGTTAGCGGCCTGGAGAGTGAGCTGCATTATCATGGAACCAAAGAGAAATTAACTGGTTCCTCATCAGGATTTGGTGCGCAGTCCAATGGGCCAAAATCACAGGACATGGGTTCCGTAGCTAATGGAGCACCTGTAGACCACAGGGATGCTGCAAAGAGATTTAAAGACAAAAGCATAAACTGCCCCTCACTCCAGGTTGGTGGTGTAGATAGTGCCCTAAATGTGGGCACTCAGACAGACAAATCTGACCAGAGGAAACAAAAAGACCTTTCTGTTCACGGCAAGTATGGAGAAAGGCACTCCTACAAGCTATCGGAAGAGGACTCTGAGATGGTTGGCGATGACATCAGTGACATCTTCCGTTTCTTGGATGATATGAGTGTGTCGGACTCACTGGGAATCCTCCAGGCATCACGTTACAACAGCAACGGATCCCTCACTCATGTCACAAAATCAGATGGAGACAGCTCTCCGGAACACAGTCTGGCAAAGCTGAGCAAAGCTGGTCTCAAGCTGGACCGACTCTGTCAGTCACTGGAGAACACAGATGGAGAGCTGAAAGCTAGTGTATGTAAACTTGTGCTCCGTATTGGGGAGATTGAAAAAAAGTTAGAATCTCTCTCTGGCGTTCGTGGGGAGATCTCTCAGGTCCTCTCCAAGCTGAACAAGCTGGATGAGAAGATCCAGGAGCCAGAGGTCAATGGTCGGCCAAGTGAGCTGAATGTACCCAGTGAGACACACATAGAAAGCAGCTCCTTGCCTGGCATCCTTCAATGCCACCCCTCAGGAAACACTGGCATAGTTGGCACTGGTCCAGACTGGTGCTGCTCTGATGCCAGTGGCAGCAATGGTGACAGCCTGCGGGTAAAAGCACTGAAAAAAACTCTGTGCACCAGGAGGTCATCGAGGTCACTGGCTGAGGAAAATGGTGCCACTGAATCCAAAATTTCCAGCATCTCCAACTCCCCCAGGGACTGGCGATCCTCCTGTCCCAGTCACACAGGAGAAGATGGCAAAGAAAAGGATCGCAATGTGAAAGATCGCCACCGAAAGTCCAAGGAGGTAAATAATATACTCGTATAATATGTGGAGGTAAAAATACACATTTTATATATTTGAGGCATTCACAGGAATAGTCATGAAATTCAGAAAAAAAATTTTAAGATCTTAAGACTCAGCTTTTTTTCCTATGAAATATTTAGAATTGTAGTTTGTCTTGAATATTGTCAAACTATTTGTCAGTTGAATGGTTGCAACTGAGAAGCCTAGATTAAAATTTTTAATAAAAATATAACAATCTTTTAAAGTTGTGTGCCTCCCTGTCCTCATATACAAGTTTCTATGAGCAAAAATGAAATAAGATTAAATCATCAGTTGATTTATTCATGTGTACTATCTAGTGACCTTGAATAGGTGTATATAGTTAATTTGAAGAGAAGGGCTGATCCTGTACTGTAAGAATAAACAAGAACTACTGAGAAAAGTAAGAGTCAGAAATGTTTTCATGTTTGCAGCATTTGTTGTCACACCCAAAATGTGATGAAGAATGACCTAGCAGGGATGATTAACCACATTCCTCTCTGCACTTAAGTAAATCCAGTGGCACAGCCATACAGGGATGTGGGTGGCATGGCAACAGGATGTGACACTATTTCTGGAATTACAGATGTCATTGTAGGAAGTCTTTCCAAGCTCCCTGCTCCAAAATGCTGAGTAATGACAGCTCTGTAATGAGCAACACAAACATGGAGATTAATGTTGTTGAATTAGACACACAAAACAGAGATGGAACTGCAAGCAAATTGATATCGTACATTCAGAGATTATGCAAGGCTGATTTTGCGTCAGACATTTTAACGCTGTAAAACTACAGTGAGCAAGTAAGATGCGGATGTCTACTAAGTGGTGCTTACTCAGCAGAATTACATTGCCCTTTAAGAGACCATCTTCTGGAGCGCCAGCACAGAAGCCTGACATTAAACGCTTTGAAATGTCACTTGCCCACAGCAGGGGTTTGCACTGACAACTCATCTCTTATTGACCTCTCCTGGGGTTTCCAGATGGAAGTGATGTAACTCAAACAGGTTGTGACCTAAGTGTCTGCAGAGTAACCTTTAGCCTCCCGGTGTCGCCTTGGTTACCCGAGCCATGATTATGTGATAACCATGATATTTATTTATTAAGAAAACATTTTTATTCAGCTTTAGGTTGTAACGTAATTTGATGTGTTGTTTTTAACTAACAGTGAAATGACAAATTGGGACCAGATCTATAGACAGAGGAGCTCAAAAATGACACTGCTTAGAGTGTGAGTGAAGGAGTGGAGTTATTGTCTTTGAACAAAGTTAAACAGAAGCTCGTATGTCTTAATGGAAATGAGAACAGCTGGTTAGCTGCCTGCTCTTTGTTTAGTTATGGCATCATGGAGCTATTTTGGCTTCAGCATCAGATAGCTGCTGTAGGGGGGAATTGGAGTAAGAGCAGTTTAGGAGCTGGGCTTGGCGTGGGCCTTGAGTCCTTCCTCCTACAGGGAGGTGCTATATTAGGCCTATAATCGGCCCTCAGTGAGAGCAGCTGGGGCATGCGTGAACAGTCCTCTGGTGCAGATCGGCAGGTTCTGTCACTCTGGTCCCCATGGGGTTGAGGAGAAGGCCAACAGATTACCTCATTATGACCTCCTAAGGCCATGCGGTATCTGTAGCTGAACAGATAAGTGTGAAGTTGTGGTACAGAGGCAGCATCCCTAATCACGAAGCCAGACTTTTTCAGCTGTTCTACTCAGAAGTTCTTCAAAACTTCTGCAGTCCTTCCATTCAGCAGATTAGGAAAACGTTTCTCTGGTGTATATGTTAGACAACAATCAACTGAATACAAAGCCTGTTAGAGGACAAAAAGACAGCTGTGTGTTTGCTTGGCACACATTCAAGTGATGCATGCTAGGAAGAATGTTTCACTGCCAGATTGGGAGCATCTGGGGAACCACGACTCACATGAATGTGTATAAAATTTTGTAATTTACTGTGCATTGGTGTGTGGTATTTCTGAAACCATCCATGTCTTCTAGCAGCTGAAATTATTATGCAACTGAGAGGATTTGCAAGGCAAAAGAATGGTTTGCGGTCACATAGAGAATAATTTCTGTGTAGTGTGACTCAGAAAAAAATGAGGAACATACTTCTGAAATATATTGATTTCAGTCTAACGCTGTGCTGAATGAGGATGTGTAGCTCTTTCGTGTGATGTTCATGTGAGCGGTTTTGTCCTTAGCTAAAAATTATGTTGTGTCAAGCTCTTGTGAAACAAATGAGTTATTACTCCACCTGGAGTACTTAATTACGGTACCAACTTGACCTCTGACCTGTATCCACAGATGGACCGGCAATGTGATGCCCTCCAAGCCCGGCGCTCATCCAAACCTACTAAGGAGCCCTACCTGGTGGAGCAGGTGTTCACCCCACATCGATTCCCCCCAGCTGCTAAGTTTCCTGTGAGGAGCAGTCCCATCTATGCTGGCTTGCGGTTGGTTGAGAGGCCTGATGGCAAACGCACACAGCCCCTTTCCTGGCCGTTGGAGGAGTACAAGCAGAGCTCAGGGGAGAAGGCCAAGCTCAGCACACTGGATCTACAGGTAAGCCACATCTGACGTCCCTCCACACTGATCTGCTAGGAATTGTTGGTGCACTGATGGTTGTGACAGTTTCCATTGCTTTGCCACAGAAAACACAGGACATCATCTGTCTTCTTGCTTTCATTTTGCAAATGTGTGTAGGCTGGTGCAGGTGTGACTCTAACCTGAATACTTTCTATTCACCAAGGTTAACCACGTTTATTATACAGCTGAAGGAGAGGTGTACTTTTCACTGATTTCAATGAAAGACAAAACACCTACAATTCAGAGCAAGTTCATCAGACAGGCTCATAAAGGCTTATTCACGTACATGGAGGAGACTGCCATGTCCTTTATTTTCTTTGCATAAATTGACTTTAACAGACTGTGCTGTGTAGTGTGGCACACAGCACTCTGTTTCCTCAGCTGCTTAGAGACTTCTGTCCGGTGTCCTCAGATGTCAAAGCCCAGTGGCCATATAACAAACACACTCGACACTAGCTTCCTCAAGGTGCCAAGTTAAAATTATTTATTTTGGGACATTCTCGGAATACAAAAACTGGAACACTTTAAAGGTGTGTGATTTATTTCAGCCATATGTTTTGTCTGACAGGTAATGTTGCAACCCAGGCTGGGGTAAGATGTGAACTGTCAGGCCTAACATATGGAGGGTAGCAGTTTCTCATCTCACGCGGCACGCCGTGTTATCTGTTCCATCAGAGCTCGTAGCCAGCGGAGATGGCTGGCAAATTGAAAGCGACAGGACCAAGTTCTCAAAGGTTATCTTGTCAACAATGGGAGTCGGCAGCTGAAACGCTGAAACCGGTAGCTGGACGTGTTGTCCTTGTAATGGCTCACCCTTTCGTGGCCTTGCTATACATAATCGCTCTGAATCACAAGCTGTTTATCCTGAAGCAGGTGTTAAAAATGTACTGTGAGAAATGCCATCCAAGAAATCTTTTCCCAGATGAAAATGTAATGTGTTTTGTGTGACGTGTTACAAACCCCTCCACACTGCTGCGCTCTGAAAGCGCATCAGTGAAGGCAACTCAGCGAGCACAGAGTACAGTATAGAGTGTCTCACCTGCTGTGTTCAGCGCTACAGAGCAAGTCGTCTATACTGCTGGTGACGTTTTGTCTGTAACAGCTAGTACATGTGTGAAGGTGGTTCCATTCCAGCTGCTCACACTAGAGGCTTTTTGAACTTATAATGGAAACACAAGTAAATTCTTACAGCACTGCAGGATCGATCTAACTGAGTATGTTTCGCTATGGAAGACTGCACATTTCAAAGATGATGGTTTGTAGGAGTTTGTCAAATTGGGGCTTTATGTTGCTATATTGGATTAGTCTGAAAGACCATGCAGTGTTGGAGGTCCCAGCAGTTAGCCACAGAATTCAGTCTGTACTGCTCTGTAGAGTTTGTGGACACCCAGCTTGTCAGTAAGAAATGTTACAAAGTTGCTGTAGTGCCAACACTGGTGTTTTCATTCAAGAACTCAAATACTCTTTGTTAAATTACCCATAGTTCTACACTAAGCACATAGTGATTGACTTGCTCAGTTGATGGCATTACTTGTCTTTGTATGGCTTTAGCTATGCTAGCATTTATTCATTCACATTTTTTCTCATTTACCACTACCAAGTTGGATTGGCTTCAACAATAAATTACTCGTCTGCATGTACTGCTAATGGCTACAAACCTGATGTTTCACTAACTCAATACAAACATTTTGACAGCAGATACTACCGAATGAAGCCAGTGGAAAACAGTATCTCTAATAAGAAACTAAATATAACTAAATTGTCACAGTTTCACATAAAAAAGCTGTTAGCTGTGTCTTGAGTAGAGACTTGAGTGTGATCACGGCTTTGCGGGATCTCGACCAATAGCAGCGCCTTGCTGATCCCCGCCCCCCTTTCTTGTCTCTAGCAGATGCAGGAGTCTCTGAACCCCAACCACCTGGAGTACTGGATGGAGGACATTTACTCGCCGGGGTATGACTCGCTGCTGAAGCGCAAAGAGGCGGAGTTCCGAAGGGCCAAGGCCTGTAAGATAGGTGTGCTGATTGCAGCGGCTGCCTGCACTGTGATCCTCGTCATTGTGGTTCCCATGTGCACCATGAAGACCTGAGCTGCCCCATCCACGACATCGCCACCCCCCTCAGCCTTCTGCCTTTATGTTAGCTCATTGTCATTTGTTAGCGCTGCCCTGGGCAGAACGCTCATGCATTTGTTTTTCCAAGGCCAGGATAGAGGAGGGTAATGCTGTACTTATGAGAGTATTAGAGTATTATGGAAAAATAAGCCCTGTTTTGTATTGACATTCAGTACAGCCCATGGAAGGGGGGGAGTGGGTCACATTTTAACCACAGCCTAATGCTGTTGTAAAGGGCAGAATACATATTCTCATTATGCTACTAATGTTGAACAGGTGGATTGTTCATGTGTAATCAGTGGTAGTTTTGTTTTTTAAGGAATCTGCGATATTTTGGAAATAATTTGTATTTATGCATTTTATGGAGAATTCTTTTTTTTAACTGACTGAATGAATGTGAGTAGTTAAGATGTAAGATTTGTTCTTTTCTTTTGGTCTAGTCATGGCATTATGAATAGGTTTGTGAGCAGTATTTTCTTAGTAGGTAGTCATTGTCATGACAAAGCAGCACAAAGATGGGGGCACAAGCATTCATTCATGAGTTTAAGCAGTACTGACTGTAAAGAGGGCGGTATTGTCCAGGGAAAGAGGAGGGAACAACACTCACTGCTCCTTCTAACTTCTGTTAGGAACACAACGCTGTGCATTCGGGCCCTTTGGCCTTGTAGGAAGCACTGTTGCCATGACGTGAATTTCTGACCACTTGCACTGTCAGCTGAGCCATGGGGGGTGGGGGGGGCAGCGCCTGTTTTAAGCTATTTTTGAGCCTCCGCTGGCACAGCTCGCTGGGGAGGAATCGTGGTTTTCGCCTCCGTTGGCCTTATTGACTTTCCCCCCCTCCCCCAAGATTGGGGTGGATCGGACTTTCTGCATTGTAATGTATCCCTGCCGCCTGGGGAGGGATGCAGGGAGCACTGAACACAAGCAACGTGCTGTTTGAGCTATTCCAAGCACATCAACAGAAAATAAAAACACAGAAGTGCATCAGCTGAAAATGGAATTCATGTGAGAGCAATCTCTTAGTACAGGGGCAACATTTTAACACAATGCAATTCAGTATCCTAACATTAATGATCTATATACAGTTAACAACACGTGCTTTAAACATCCTAAGTTAGCTGCGATGTGAAGAGACGAGTCTTTGGCCTGAGGTGGAAGCTTTGAGGTCATTCTGAGAGCCAGAAAATGGAGGAGCCTTCAGACTTGTACCAGGTCTACAAAATGGAGGAGCCTTCGAACTTGTACCAGGTGTACAGAATGGATGAGCCTTTGATTTTGTATCAGGTCTACAAACGTGCAGGAACAAAATAACTCCAGTAGCACTGCCTTCAGCACAGGAACTGTGAGCTGTGACATTCTGTAGCATTCTGTAAATAGGTCCAGGATTTCAGCATCTTATGTAAACTCTATTGTAAGTGCAACAGATTAATAAATGTTTTGACTGTTCTCTTTGTACACTTATTTCTGATACTTTTTGATATTGAAATTATATACTGTAGGCTGTCACCTTCTTATAATGCATGTTGCTGTATTTTCAGTCACTGTAAAAAAAGTTTGTGTCACACCTTTTTTACCTGTTTCCCCATTTAAGTATGAGCTAGAGGTATATGTGGCTGTTAGAATGTTATTGTAGCATGATTTTCAACAGTTTGTTAAAAATAACTTATTAGCTGCACTTCCCATATCCAAAATCAACCAAAGATACTATAAT
>JABJVR010009417.1:0-46292 GCA_025773905.1 Chitala chitala
TGGTGGGTTGGCGCCCTGCCCTGGGTGTCTCCTGCCCTGCGCCCTATGTGCTCTGGGATGGGCTCCAGGTTTCCCCGTGACCCTCACCAGGGATGAGCGGTTAAGATAATGGATGGATGGATGGATGAAACGTCTGCTTTGAACAGGTGTTTTTTTTTTTTTTTTGCTGCCCATCTCAAAGATGACAAACTATTTATGTGAGAGAGTAATCAAGGCTGAGCCAAAGAAAGAAAAAACAATAACCCAACAATGTCTGCATCTATTTGCACACGACAAATGGAAAACACGATTTTCAATTCTATGAAAGCAATTAAGTCACTATTTCTGTAAATTGATTCTGTTCCTAAAACATTATATACACAAACAGTTTATTTAAAGACTTTTCCTTTTGACACACATGGTTTTTAAGTGGAGTGAGTTAGATTCTTTCTTGAAGATAAACTAACAGCTTTTTAGCTGAAGCAGAACTTGCCTTGCCTTTAAATGAAACCTGCCGCTATGCCTCAGAGGCTTGCAGACCAGAAGCAGACTTGCTGGTACCTAGGTCTGGTTCGCTTCGTTGTTCACTAGCTCCTTGGCTGCTTTATCGGAGAGAGGGCTAGGGGCTTAGCCTTGAAGTGCAGCTCAGCCCTACTGAGGAATTAGCCACAGCAGCTTTCTGCTATGCTAAAAGCAAAAAGCTGAGCCGATCCACAGTGCTTAAAAAGACAGTAAAGGTCACCTGCAGCTGTAGCATTGTAGGAGCAAGATGCAATTTCTGTCATCTGAGACAAAGGCTGTCAACCTAATCGGCTTAAGCTGCAAGACGTGATTTACATTTCCTGAAAAACCCCCATTGAACAAGAAAATTCCATTTCCCAGACAGCCATTTCCTCAGAATTGAAGTTTAACTAGTTCTGAGGAACGTGAATAATCTGTCTCTGATGCAGAACTTAAGGATAGACAGTTAAACCCTAGTTACCTTTTTTTTCTTTTTCAATTTTTGACTCCATTGAGGCAAACCCACACCCTCCTATCTCAACACGCAGCTTTTAAAAGAATCCCTCAACACCGGTATATAATTGATTGGGTTCTTTTCTTTAATGGGTTCTCTTTTAATGAATACGGACACGGGGAAGGCAGTGGTGTCCTTCTATTGCTTTGCCAGTACTAATTACAATCTTTACAATCTTAAATGAACTCCCATATTTATGGCGGGGTAAGTGGAGGTCACACTGAAAGAGACACGATACCTTGTGTGAGATTTGTAAAGGACTCCTGTGGCACTTACTGAATCTGAAAACAGGGCCTCTGGGAGGGAGCTGACTATTCACGTAGGTGAAAGAGCAGCCTCTGAGCAGAGCTGCACGCCATTTGTTGAACCCACCCAAGGGCGGGCCTTGCTGCGTGTGCACACCCCTCATTGGCTCATCGCTGCCGGTGAATTTGTGAATTCAAAAGCCGAGGTTCCAAGATGCTGTTTCTGTTAGTCCTGCTCAGTGTACCTACCTCTTGCAGCACAAAGTGTGGTGGACCATTTAAAACATTTGAAATCCCTCATTTTCCAAAATGTTTACGATCTCTTTGGAATGAGGCTCCCATAACTGGTGGTGTGTGTGGGGACTGCTGGCTAAGCAGAGCCACTCTAGTGGTGTCTCTGGCACATGATCTCCAGTAAGTGCCCAAGACCAATGATGTGTAAGCGGTGCCTTCCCATAAACACATGCAGAAAAACTGTTAAGAAACACATTATGGATAAACAGTACAGCAGAGGGCAAGACCTGTCAGCTACTGCCTTATGCATTAAAAATCATTAACTGTCCTCAGCCTGCAGTGGCTATTATGTAATACTATTTATTTGTTATATAAGTAATATAAAATTTATTTTACACTCATTTAATACCCGTTTCTTATTTTATGCGGTGTACAGAGCAGGGAAGGTAAAGCTATATATGCAGACTGAAAAAAAAAATTGTAAATCAAACTGCAGTACGTTTTGTGTGTGTTTGACAGCCAACAGGATGCAGAATACAAACTGCAAAGCCTGACTGTGTGCAGCTTTGATCTCCAGGCAGCTTCCCACCAGGCCTCCTCTGCCCCCGCCCACCCCCTCCTCAGGGGTGACTTGTCAGCTCTGTGAAGATCCATGGTCCTACCCCACATGCCAGCAGGCCCCAGTGGACCCATTGCAGAGCTGTCCGGAGCGGAGCAGTGGCCCTGCGTGCTCTGATCCCTGCGGGGCTGCATGTCCTCCTGTCTGCTTTTGAGGACCAGAGAAGGTGTGTGGGGCTACTGACAGGTGGATGCCTGCTTCAGGCAGGTTCAGCTCCTCCGGGCCTCTCTTCATCTGCAACACCAGAAGGCCGTATCGGGGGCAGTAGATTACTGGACGGGCTGAGGAGGAAAGAAAGGTTGACCGGTGTTTGATTGTGTCTTATATCTCATTTTCTATGTCAATTCCACTATTGTGGACTTGGGAGCTTTTTTTTGATAATTTGTGTTTAAATTCAATTTTTGAACTATCCACAGGATGACACAAAAGGAACAGGCTCCCAATGTAAGTTACTAATTTTGCATGGCTCTTATCTTAAAAAGAATTATAAGTTTTTCCGTTCTTGTGTCACTTATCTCTTGACCTCTTTAAAAAACTGCCTTTGCCTTAATTTGAGCAAATTTCCCAGTAGGCCTGAGCACTTCTGACTTCCACCTAATAATTTCCAGTGAGCAACTCATCCAGCGATGAAACGCAGGCTGAGATCAATATAGATCTTAAAAACAGACGCGCGTCTGTTTGGCAGGCTGCTATTGCTGTGCTGATATTCACACGGTGCACAAATTTGCAAACATCATATTATCACCCCAGATGCCGAAATTGACCAAAACATGATGATATTGTAAACATTACACTGACTGTGTGCTTTCATGCTTTCCACCATAATGGTTATGAGTGTACTCTCTGTAGCACTGAGAAAAATAATTTCCACTCACATAGCCGAAATGTAGAATCACCTCTTCACCACATTACAGATATATCTGTACTATACGTTTATGTATGTGTGTGTATGCCTGTTATTTGTGCAACAGAGCAATACATTTCCACAAGCGCTGAGAGGATATAAGGTCAAAAGGCTTCCTTTACCCTAGATAAAGATAGCTATATATACATACACACACAGAAGCTGTGTTTCATGGCCCTTGAGTTGAGCCCTCTACATACAGACACTGAGATTACATCTTTGTGAGTAATACTTTCGCTAGGTGACACGTCAGTAGTTGTGATTATTTGGTCACCAGCGGCGAGGCTGCCCGTCCCTGGAGCAGCAGTGCAGAAAAAGCCCATATTTCACGTCCGCGGCAGGCAGAGGGGAGCGCACGCTGCGGCACTCGTGTGCACGCTGGGCTCTTTGAAGTCAGGACTAATCCATCACGGGCCCCGTGCCCCGCGGCAGTCGCGGGCCTGTCACTCTGCGCGCTGCCCCGCGCCGCCAGGCTCGGAGCGGCCAGACAGCGGGGGCTCGGCGACGGACCAGCGCGGAGGCTCAGCGTCGTGGAGAGCTGACGACTCGATCCCCAGTGGGGGTTCTGGCAGAGGGCTGCCTGAAGAGGGAATACAGGACAGCCTTGTGGGGGTGCAGGTTAGAAGAGATGGTGGATTTTCCGTTCAGCCACTGTGAGCACAGACTGGTGAGACTCATGACTGCATGACTGCGCTGCATGACACAATTCGCTTAGGGACTGCGACTCAGTGCTAATTTTGCCAGTCTCCGGCAGCCAGGGGTATTGATCATTCAAATGTAAGGACAGCAGAAGGGGTCAAAAACCAACTCAACAGAAAATGTGTTACCCATAAAATAGCTTGTTTTTAATAATGAGTTACAGGAGGCCCAATATTTACCAACACTAGTAAATTACTTCACATAAGAGCACTTCAGGCAGACAGCGTGTGTCCCAATAACATGAGGTGCACAAGAAAGGATGAGATCAGAGCAAGGATGTCACGGTAACAGGAGAAGGACCGAGCATGCGGAGAAGCAAAGTGGACTGTGGGGTTTAGGAATAGATCCAGGACAAAAAACAGAAAATTCCCAGCTTTTTAGTACTCTGCACAGTCAACATTGTGTTTCCCACAAAGCCCTTGTCTTTGACACCAGTGAGCTCTTACTGACAATCTGTTCTATTTGGTTCAGGCTATGACAAATGTAGTATGCCACTTCTATGGTTTTGCACTCCCCCAAGAATAAACTGCAGAAATTCCGTTTATTTGGGAGGCTGGACACATGGTGGACAAAAGAGATGATGTAAGATGAAAAGGAAACGTGTTAAAAAAAATGAAACTAAGATGTGAAGCGCCATGGTTTTTTTCACATCTTAATAAACTCCAGGCTAAATCCAAATACAACTTGGATTTCTCATTTTTTGTCATTCCTGTCACATGACAGCACAAGGTAAAATCTGAACTAAGCACAAGGGTTTCCTCAGATGCAAAGAAAAGCAATAAAAAATGAATTAAAAGCATGAAGAAGATGAACATGAAATTTGATAATAAAGCCTGATAAATATGAAGACAAACATCTCAGTTTAATTGAACCTGAATATTTAACAATGTCTAAATATGTTGGATAAAGAAGTCAGGACTAATCCATCGCAGACTTCTTAAAACACTGAGGTTTTACACCTATTGTTGTGTTTTCTGTGAGCATTGGAAACATTCATTCATTTTCTTAACCGCTTAGTCCTGGTGAGGGTCACAGGGAAGCCTGGAGCCCATCCCAAAGCACAGGACACCCAGGGTAGGGCACCAACCCACCACAGGGCACACACACACACACAAACACACTACAGGCAATTTGGACACACCAATCAACCGAACCCACATTGTCTTTGGACTGTGGCAGGAAACTGGAGCACTCGGAGAAAACCCACCAAGCACAGGGAGAACATGCAAACTCCATGTACACAGACCCGAGGCGGGAATCGAACCCCAGGCCCGGAGGTGCGCCGCCTGCATTGGAAACAAAATGGTCTTATTACAAAAGTCTGTAGAGTGTAATTCCACACAGAATACTACTGCAGGTGTGACAGTTTACCCACTTCCCAAAATGTCATACACTCACTGCTAGAACATTGGTTAGACCGGTTTCACATGATAAGTGTTCAGTGTTGCACCAATCTCAGTCTCATTGCTCTGATGTTGTATATGAGCTGCATCGCTGAGCAGCGTCACTTAACCAAGTGCTAAGACGTTATTAGCATGTGCCTGATTTAATGGTCATTTATTTTTTTGCAATGTAGCCAATCTCGTGCATGCTAATGTTCTGTTTTAGAATTTTCCATAACCTGAATGTGCCAACCACTGATGTTTTTGCAAAGCAATTGCTTCTATTCTGAAGGTCGCAGTAGATCTAATATCATGTTGTACAACTCGGAATGGTTTTCAATACAAGCTACAAGCTTCTGTTCCGTTTTGTAGTTTAGTGCTATTCTGTCACCATTTGCTTGTCAGAGAGGTCAGCGTCGGGCATAGGTTATAGGTAATCACGACATTGTGTCAAATGCCAGAGCAGCCGACCGACCTTGCGCATGGATGGTCATCAGACCTACTAATCATTGGGGCTGGATTGGTAATCTGCCATACTAGCTACTTTCCTGGTGAGTCAATGCACTTTGTGGTGGATACAACATACTATTATTGAATGGACCGATTCTGGATTGTACTGGTGGGCTGCCTGAACCAAAAATGCCAGGGCAGATTTTTTGTCCCATCGGGCAGGCTAAAGTTGAATTTAGTTGAAGTTTGAATGATGCATCAAAATGGATAATTTGGTCAAATGCTCTGCTCATTGAAGTGACAGAAGGTTGGCAGCCAGTGTTCACCTCCTCATAGACAATAACGAACACTCGGCTCAGCTCAGTGCTAATCATGTGAAACTGGCCTTATTCAAATGCACAGCATCAATCTTTGTGTGACCTTACATCTCGGACACTCGTAACATTGTCAAAAGCAAGATATTCAAATCACTAGCACTTAATTTAATTGAATCGTTACTCAGAGGGAAGGCTTCGGTGGACACACTTTTTTCAGACAACCACAAATAATTTTTTTTTTTTGCAGTAACACTTTGTTTTTACAACTGAAGTAGTAACATTCTGTTGCAGTGATTTTCTGCAAAGAATCCAGGTCTAAATTCATTGCAGGTGCTGCAGCACAGTTGCTAAGAATGTGGGTCTAGAATTTGATGCTTTCTGGTACCAAAACTCCCAAAACAACACAGCTTTTGTGCTTACAAGAAGGGTTCTGCACTAGAATCACTATAGAAATATGTCTGACTACATAAATGGGCAAAACTGTAAGTTGTTATGAATTAGATTAGTGGTTATGAAAGGAAATGCACTACAGTTTGTACACTGCATTGTAAGAATACTACTTTTGGATCAATTCTAAAAATCTTCCCTAACCTTTTGAGAAAACAACAGCATGCAGGTATAAAGCTTTGCCTTCCAAATTACCGACTGTATGCAGTCAACAAAAGATGTTACCTTTAGATCACCAACACAGGACCGGGATTCTGTGCCTTAACAGTTCACTTTCTGTTGTGCAGATTCAGTTGAGAGAAACAAATCAATGTAATATGAGGAAAGCAAGTTTTATTGGATCAAACCATTTCTACAGCAAGAAAGGGGGAAGAACAAGTAAAGGGCACAACGTTATTCCCAAATGCCCGACTGTTACCAGCCCGGGGGAGGTGTGACTATGCCATTAATAGGAGCCTTTTATCTCCGTTCTCTCGCCATGTTTGTCTTTTTGAGAATAACAGAACCAAACATCTGTAAACCCTCTTGTGCCTGATCACGCCAGAAAGAGGGCAGTGGGGTAAACCATATCTGACAGATGAAAAAGCCTACAGAAGGTTCATCCAGCACTGCATTTGAAACAGTGGCCAGCCCTACTGAAGCAAAATACAGTGCTGACGTGACGTTTTTGATGTAGGCAAACATAGCAGGTTTATGTATAGCATGTAAAGTGGTTGAGAACTCAAACTCGTAACCCAAAGGCTCCTGATGTAGCATTCCTTCACAATGTGCTCAAGATTTGTTGCTCCAGCAAAATGTCTACGTGGGTAAATGGGTAAGAAATTGCAAGTTGCTTCAGATAAGATGCTGGGTAGGGAACAACAAATGTAAAAATGTGCATAATAAACCTGAGCAAATCCTAGCTTTCCTGCAGTCACAATGCCATGGTGTAATGAAAATGTCACATGAGGAAGAATGAGGCAGTCAACAGTATCTCTAAATGTATACACACTGTTGCTGGCCTCTTCCCTATTTATAGTGATCTGTTGAAGAGATTTCTACTACTCCCTATACCTGCAGTTCCCGATCTACTTATTTCAGAAATGTGAGGCACAGCTTAGCCTAACTTCATGTTAAACTATATTTTGTGAAGTGAATCCTGTACTACATGTAACTCCTGCATTAAGCAAGAAATCGGTTTCATCCGAAGAGAGAAGCTTGCAATTTTTTTTGCATGCCGTCCACACACTTGGGAGTTTTTATGGCACAAAATTCAGGTTAAGTGCTTCAACCCAAGAGCACTATAACAGACCCCCCAGGATGTGAAGCTGCACTCTTCAGTTGACAGCTTAGACCTTATGACCACTATGCAGCCTGCTTTCAGTGGTAAAAGGTTCACTACACAACTGCATTGAGGGTTCTGGGCCCATGGTAGTGGCATCAGGGGCTTTGGATCACACTGTCAACACCAAATTTCTTCCCCCTTTCCCCCCCTTTCTTCTTCACCATGAAATCATTAGAATGATGAAATCACATCCGGCAAAGAAGTGTGCTTCACTCTTCTGGCAGACACAGCCTGGATCAAGGGCTCTGCACGAGCAAGGTTACCGTGGAGAACGATCAGTCATGGGATCGCGGGCTTTAGCCGAGTGGGGACCTCGTAATTGGAGTGGTGCGAATGGCTCTGCTGTCGAGAGGGCAGCCATGTGTGTGGAGCGATGCTTGAGGGGGGAGGCAAGGGCCGGCTGAGCAGCCTGTCAGTGGGTATGGAAGTAAAGGCTTTTAGAATTCTTGAGCTGCAGCGGGACAGGCAGAAATCATGGCAGCTGCTCGGGCTGGCAAAATTAGAATTTAACGAGGGTGTCTGCGTGGCAGCCGCTGACTGACGCAGAGCTCGAACGCGTGCCAGGAATACGGTGCTTCTGGGAATAACTGACACCTGAAATCATTGCTGTTCAAGCTGCAGAGTCAACCTCTGGTCACCCTCCCATAACCGACTAGGCAAGAAATCGAATCTGAAACCATGCACTGACAGATGCAAGAATTTCAATCCTGTAAACGACTGAAGACTGAAAGCCTCCAGCCAGGAAGTAGTCATTTATTATGGAACCAAGGTCCAGTTATTGACCTATTCTGGATAAAGTATTTAAAGTAAAATATTCAGTCCTTTTTTTTCTTTTCTTTGCTTTGACCATCTGATTTTTTCTAGGAACATTTCACCTGAAATCCATAGAAACTAACTACTTGCAGTCGTTGTGTCTTGTTTGAAGTTTCAAAAATTCATTGCTATAGCACAAACTGTAGCACACATGTGACTCCAGTGTCACTCACAGTCTTCAGCCTCACGTAAAATCTAAACCATCAGCCATGCATGTGATTGGTTAGCAGGGGTCCTCCCCTTGGCCTGGCTACAATCCCAGCTTCTGCTAAGGAGCTCCATGCAGATAAAAATTATGTAGCAAGTCTCGCTCACCCAGCATACACACACACACACACACACACGTTTTATGACAGACCCACTGGTCTGTGATGGAACAAGTTTGGCTATACACTGCAAAAGGCCTGTCTGCACACTGCTGAGGTACCAGGTAACCAGATACAGATAGAACATTCTAGCTGTGCCGGGCTGATTTCCCATAGCTACATTTTATGCGGAAAAATGCAGTGGTTTTTCATTTCTGCTTACACAGGAGATCAACAAAACACACGCAACACGAGAAAACGATCACAGTCCAACCCCTAACGGAGAAGAGCAAATTACAGGGTATGAGCTTATAACTATGTTCATATCGCATTTCCAGCTGCCGTAAAAAATGTACTTACTACAATGAAAAATGACACGTAATGGAAGAGTAATTTTTTCAAATGTACCAACATTTACGACCCTGATCTATTTGGTGCTGCACAATAATGTTCTGTAGTTTATAAAACTCATTTTTTAGGGTACAGTAGAAATTTTTAATGAACATGAAGTGGTTCAGTTCATAGGTAAGGTTACTAATTTTGCGCATATCACAATGTTGTATGCTAGCCTGTACCTACATATATAGACCAGTGGTTTCAATCTGAATATGTTAATTACCTCTCAGAATTGAGATGTCACCTTGACGTGTGTCCTCCCTCCGCCAGAGTTCTCTACTGCAGTTACTGGCTGTTCATGTTATGCACTTGCCCATAGCTTCGAGAAGGAAAGAAAGAATGAAGGAAAGAAAATACATACTGCTAAGGTACCACCTAGCCAGGTGAAGACAGAGCAAATCTCTTCAGATAATTTAGTAGACCTCTCTCCCAACCCATATACATACATAACAGATCCATCAATCTGTAATGGAACAAGTTCAGCTCTTCGCTGCAAAAGGCCTGATCTTTCCTGCTGTGTAATCAAAAAAGACAGATAGACAAACGAACACTCGGGTTCAAAAACAAATAACTGAGCGACTGACCAGTTCCCCAGTAAATAAACACCGATAGCTGGAGTAGGGGGCACGGTGGCGAGGTGGTTTGCGTCACCTCGTGGGCCTGGGGTTCGATTCCCGCCTTGGGTCTGTGTTTGCATGTTCTCCCTGTGCTTGGTGGGTTTTCTCCGGGTTCTTCAGTTTCCTCCCACAGTCCAAAGACATGCAGGTTAGGTTGATTGGTGTCTCCAAATTGCCCGTAGTGGGTTGGTGCCCTGCCCTGGGTGTCCCCTGCTCTGCACCCTATGTCAGCTGGGATGAGCTCCAGGCTTCCTGCAACCCTAAACAGAATGAAATGGTAGAGAAGATGAATGAACGATAGCTGACATGGATCTGGGATTTTATGTCATAATGGTGACCTGGCCCTCAAGGCCTGGTTTAGACAGAAGAGGGGACAGCTACCACACTTTGATGCATGATGCACAGCCATAAATACACATGAAGACCACATACATGGTTACACAATCCACCACACTGGTCTTTGCTGCCCAAATACAGGCTAATATAGAGAATCATAGAAATGTTGAGTCATTTCCAAACGTAACCTTGCATCTTTCTGCAGGCTTCTAGCCGATTCCCTTCGAGGTTTGACGTAAACTGTGATTTCAAGAGGCTTGTAGTCTGCAGATCCACGTTACACAAGCAATGCCTAAAGCATGCTTGGCAAGAGTAGAAAAGTGTTCTAGAAACTGTTACTAGCAAAAAAGGAACTTTCATAGTCTTCCAAGATAAATATGGTGATGGCACTCTTTGAAGGTGTTCGTTAAGCAACAAATCTTCTAAAGCCAAAACCTCTGTCTCTTGGACCATTAACACAAAAAAGGTTGTCGCTTTGAAGGTTATGTAAATCAGTTCTCAGCTATGAAAAGGTACATTACAGATGCAAGAAGTGTTTAGGATTTTTGTACTTAAGCACAATTAGAGCCGCTACATCCTACAATTGATGGAAATACTGGAAATAGATGACATTGGGGAAAGTACTTTCAATTTAATGTCCTTAAGCCCTCAGTTTACAGCTCATTTATTATATAGTGTTAAAGTACAGTTAGTAATAAATCCAGAACTTGTCAGTCTAGCTACATGTTCTGTGAAGTAATTTATCCAGTCTGATCCTATGTTTGCTGGTGCTGTTCTAAATGTAAATGATGAGACTATTCCTAACTAATGTTGCCCTCTACTGGCTTGGCACTGTTAGTTCACGTTGTATATCTGCTGAGATCCGATTATCGGCTATCCCCTCTTTCAACTGCAGTTAAGCAGGTATTATTACACTATGCTGAGCTTGAACTAAATGGTAGTAGGTGAGTGTCTAATTTTAATTAAAAATTACATGGAACATTAATTCTGCTAGGACAGTACTTGTACGTCTGACTACGACTTTCAAAAATTTTAAGTACCAGTAATTAATCTGTATTGGCAAAAGATGAGAGGCTGGCTGACACAAAATCCATTGCAGCTACATTTTGAGTACTTATATTTTTGTTTTCAGTCTTTGGTGCATAACAATCTTAACGTGGTTACACGCAGCCAGTGAGTAAACCCAAGGCACTGAATACATGAAATTCAATCATATTCTAAATGCACACATTCCCATTGGAAATGTGGACGTGAAATGTGGACATGTGATTTTAATATTTAATCAAGCGGCACCTCTGCCTGCCATTGCCACAATCCTGCTGCAAGCACAAGCTGACACAAGGCAGACATGGCAAAAAAGAACAAGGACATCGTTTAGAAAATGTTCCAAGACTTTTTTTGTCTTTGGCAGACACTCAAACCAGGAAATGTCATTAGCCTCAGGAAAAACAATAAGTGAAATAAAATGTGATAGAATATGAATTTGACGGTAGCGGCAGAAGAGGGGGCTGGCAGAGCTGCGTGTGCAGGGTCAGGAGACACAAACCTGCTCCATGCCACAAGACCCACAGTCGGCTCCTGAAAACAGTTGCTCACCCTTACAGCGTCTCAGCTGCTCTGAGGGCTCCACTCTGACCACATCTGCCCTGCTGTTCTTGCAGCCTGATGGCATGGCTGCTTTACTGACAGATAAACTTCTCCTCTCTTTCTGATTACAATCTTTAGAAGGCAGGACTGGAGCACAAAGGTTACAGTAACTGCAACTGTGGAGTCTGTAGATATTACTTTCATGTGCCAGGATCTCATCCACAGATCGCTTTCTCAATCCCATCATTTCAGCTAATATAGTATATATAGTATATATCATTTCACCCTCAATGGATAGAGTGCAGAGTTCATGTGCAAGGTCAGAGGGACTCAAAAATTCCTTAGGAGATAGACAAGGTATGCACTTACACCTGAAGAGTCTGCATACTACAGAAGTATGAGATATGAGTGTTAGAATCAGGATCTCTGGCTCACTGTGAGTGACACTGGAGTAATTTGCCTAAAAGTCTGAAATCTATAAATATATATATAGGAGATGTTGACAGTGAGATTTTTAAAAACCAACTTTGTATTCCTTTTTAGCCACAGTCCATTTACCAATTTATTGAACTTACATATATCTTTTTCCCCACTAAAATAATATATTTTTTTTAATTCAGTATTTTCAGGTTCTGTGTTCAGTCTCCTGAAAGTTTCTAGTAAAATGTGACTATGTATGAATAAAATGAACATTGTATGTACATGCATAATGCATTTATTTTTAAAGTTGGAAAATTTAATCTAAATTACATATAAAGTTACGGCTGAGATTTGGATATTGCATTCAGAATACAGAGCAATATCAAATGACAGAGGCACAGTGTAGCAAATTGTCCAAGAAGTACCACCTGCCAGGGCAATGCCCCCAATTACAGAAGGAAAGAGATGTAATCAATAACCCTGTTATGGCTGCAATAATTACACCAGCCAGGAGGTGGCACTGGAGAGTGATGCATCTACTCGATGACATCAGAGGATGGCCAATGCCTTACCTTTAGACAGGCCACCGCAAGAAAAAAAAATTATAAATAATTCTGTTTCATCTGAGAGTAGTCTTCCTCACATGCAGTGTCTTGAAATACAGCATCGTTATGTTTAATTAACCAAATAACCATTATTGTTTACATTAATGTTCCTGTGGAAGCTAATTTTTCAATGCAGGACAATTACCGCTAATACAGGCAGACAGAAACTAAGTCAGAGTATACCCTGAATACCTGAATGGGACTCTAGCGTAATGCAGACGGCATACACATGCAAGCACTGCAGACACAATATAGAGTCGTCCATTCAACTGAAGCACCTATCTGTGGACTGGGGGGAGAGACTTATGGAGGTGTGGGGGGATCATGAATACTCCAACACAGAGAGTCTAAATGAAAGTTACAATGTTGGGAAAACGAGGCCATATCACCACCACAGGATGTCCTTGAACTTAGGGCAGGCCAAGCCCTGTAAGTCAGAGAAAAGGGACTAAGACATTTTCCAAAAGCCAGTCTGATATACCACTGACCTCTGCAGCCAAACTCTTTGCCAGGTGTCATGCGTACCCACACAGCCCAGAGAGCATGGCGGAGGCTTTCCCTTTGCATTTATTTTACAGAAGCACCATTGTGTTCTTGCCCAGGGTTGGTCCTGAGCTGCCAATAAAATGTCTGCAAGTAATCCATTCTCACCGTTTTCATGGCTGACAAAACTCAGTATAGGGGTATGTGGTAAAATATCTGATTCACTGCCAGAGCTCATCATCATTAGACCCAGTACAGACATTTATTGCCTAAAAATGTCTGTTGAGGTGAATTAGCTAAATTAGCTTGCTGTAAAATGGCCCTATTCACTGTGCAGAAGGTTGTATTTTAAATGGCCCCAACCAAACTGCCTCTAATCATCTTTACCATAGTACCAAGAACTCTTCTGTAATTCAAAAAAAGCCAGTCATGTAATATACTTACAACATGTATGCTTTAAAAAACTGAGATGTAATATTTTCATGGTGCTTTTTTGTTGTTTTTGGCAATATTTTCTTATTTATTTACCATGTGCATCCCCCCATATCATCCCTGCTCTTCTCCTGCCATGCTGAATAACTCGCATGGACAGGGTTCCCCATTAGATTTAGCATGGCGTATGTCAATAGTAACCAAGGCAACACACAACACACTCTCACATCCCTGCTTGACCCTCGAATAACTTACAGTTTTGTAATTACTAGGAGTTACGGCAGTAGATAAACTGAGGTGGTCCACAAAGAGACGTGATGTACATGCTGCCGTCTGTCTCACAGCAATGCTACAGATAAGGTTGCCAAAAGATAGCAAAGATCAAAGCAGCTCTTCTGTGCTGCCCCTGAGTTTGCAGACGCTTTACTAGAGGGCTGTCCTGGACAACATCCACCAGCTTCATTTTTTTCCAAACGTCCTGCCGCAGTGGCCTGGATGCCCGGATTGCTTCTAACGAGGTGAACCCTCTGCAGCCAGGAGCAGCCTCTGACACAGCGCTGCTCTCCTTCCTCCTCCCACAGAAGGAACCAAAACAGACTCACTGATTAAAGCACCCACACAATGCTGGATGTTTCAGGAGCTGCTACTCACCACAAGGCTGTAAAGCCAACATGGTGGGCTAACTGCTTTGTTACAGCTGCCTGGCCAGCTGCCAGTTTAAAAACAAAAAGGAGGCACCAGTGGAAGGAAAACAAACAGCCAACTCCAATTCTCCAGAGCACGACTTTGAGTTACACTCGTTCAATACCAAACAAATCATATTTGTCCCGCCTTCCCTATCCACCACCCCTGCTCTTCTTACCAGACAAACCCTCGGTAAACTGAGGGAACCAGCTGGAAATCCGGAGAAGCTTGCAGCACGACAAAGCCTGGTATTAACCTGTGAAGTCTGCTTATTAAAGCCTAACAGAGGTGCCTTTGTTTTCACTGAGCCATTCACACAGAAAGCCTGCAACACAAGCATATTGTCACAAAATATTAACACCAAAGATCAGACATCTACAGGACAAGCATTCAGGCTCTTTCACATTGTTTACTGCCATCATTTCCCACCTGTCTCTTGCAGCACTAAATCTCTTTGAGTCTGCAGTTTCGTCTGCGGCTAATTCGTTTGCTGTTTTCAGATTGTTACTTTGTTATGGCACACTGTCAAAAAACAGATTGAGCCCAGTTAGTAAACTGTGATTAATAACATTTCTTCTGTACAGGTTCGCGTTACAAAATATTTACTTGGACAACATTCATAAAACTACACAAGGTCATTATACAAACATCCTGGAGAAAAATACAGATTCAAGGTCAGGACTATGCATATTTACCTTCTTCTTGATTTAATGAATGTTCTTGCATACGGTAATGTGCCAAAAAAAAGTTCAATATTCTCAATGTAGGTGATTAAAGAAAAACATTTACACATTCAGATTTTGAAAGAATAAAAACTTTATTGTTCTATTGGACCTTTTACACATTTCCCTTACATACAGCACTTAAAACAAGAATAGAATAATTTAACATGAAAAAATACTGTTTATATACTATAAAATAAAAACCCTGATTATTTTTCTTACGATGTGGCGGCAAAGCAAGGAAATTCACCTACAATCAAAAAAATATATATTAAAAAAAAAAAGAAAAACAAACCGCAGCCTACAAGGGAAAAATCCTCAAAACTGTTGCTATCTGTATAATAGCAGAGAAATATCTTAATGTCCAGCAGAGGGAGCTGTGTTCCCAACATCACATTGACAATAGAGTTGCATACCTAACTATACTTACAGTATATATGAGAGACAAAGCCAAAACAGTAAGCGAGTTTAAAAACCATAAAAAGTCCTCATGAAAACAGAGCATTAACTAAAGGAATGTTCTTCCACCTGGCACGTTTTCTCCAGGTCTTTAAAAAAACGTGGGGGAAAAAAATAATGTAATTTCTAGTTGGCTTCTGTCAACACATTGCATTGCTCATTGCTTTCACAGGCAAGAATGTTTTCCTTTATACAAATCCCAGAAACACTGCAAATCATGGGATTTTCTGCAGAATAGTTGTTACCCAAATCACTCAGTTTACAAAAGGAAGAGAGACAAACTTTGGTCTGGTCCATCTTTTTGTAATGATTTATCATTGTTTTACATAGACATCCCAATGTAAAAAAAAAAAAAAAAACAATATCAAGTTTTGGTTGTACCAGCAGTCAGACACCTAAGTTATGCTTTGTGAGCATCAGTGGAGACAATCACACAAAACGGTGCCTCTTCCTATTCGTGTTCAGCTGAATTCTCCGTTGCAATAAATGTTCATGCATTTCATAACGCCAGTATGAAAATGACACCTCCTGGCCTTGCTTTTAAAGGACTGTTCTTCACAAAGACATAAACTGCAGGTAGTTGAAAATAAGCACAAAGCTTACATATTAAACTCAAATAGAGATGAATTAAAATATCCTCTTCTGCGTAGTTTTTTTTTTTTTTTTTTTTTTTTCCAGCCTTACGTGTCTCTTTCCAACTTCACAGCAGACCCACACGCTGTTCAGTGGCAGATGTCTTCTGCAGATCCAGCAGTAGTGGAGTGTGACCGTGGGCCAGGAGGAGAGGACCCCACACAAAGGCCGTTCCGCTCCCATACACAGCCTTCCACTGCACCATTTTACCACTCACACAAGGGTGACAGTGGCTTAAGAGCAGGGCTGCATACACACTTGCCTAACGACCTGCTAAGCCCAATATTTTCCATGCAACAATATGAAAGGAAGAGGACGCTTACATTTAACAAATTAACTTTTTTGCACTGCAGTTCAATTGGCATGGAAAGTCCCAGTTTAAGAAACACACATTTCCCCCTATTGCTTTACATATTCCTTAAATAAAACCATTGCAACTGTTACAGCGCAAAGGCTTAAAACTGTATATACAGAACATTTACACTTAGAAGAAGAAATCTGGGAAGAAACATTCTGCGTATTCGAGAACAGGAGCATATCTGATGTTCCAGGTTGTGTGAGGGTTTGTCCACCCAGGAGTCAGATTTATACACGTTGCTGCTCTTCCTCCACAGAATAAAAATTAACAAAAACAGGCAGCTAGAACACCCTACTGACCACCTGAGTCTGTGTTGTTGGACAGGCTCCGTGCAGGCAGAGTAGTGGTTTTTCCATAACTCGGGTAACTCCACCAACCCCTTCCAGGTCTCTACGTACCCCCTTTGGTCGCTTGCTTGGTCTACCTTTCTGAGTGGATCTTATAACGCAGGACGAAGTAAGCGATGAGGCGGAGAAGGATGAAGAAGATGCCCAGCACGATGAAGTCCAGATACAGTTTAGCGTTCTCCACGTCCAGCTCTTTCAGGATGGCCTCAGACTTCTGGAAGTGACACGTGTCGTCTTTGTCGCAGTGCAGGTCCTCGCGGTTCAGGCCGTATATGGACAGGATCACGCCCTCAAAGCCGTATCTGCAGGACGAGATGAGACGCTAAAGTACAAGTAGCCGAAAATCTTCACTGCCTGTTTTAAATAACTGAAAATAAGCGATTTCAAAAATTTCTTCGCCCAGAGATGGGCTCATCACATATTTGGTTTTCCTGGAAGAGGAACCGAGACTTACCTGACGTAGGAGATATAAGACATCCACTGCAGATACTTGGGGATGGTGTCAAAACTGACAAAAAACCCAGAGAAGAGCAGCACTGGGATTGCAGTCACTGGGCCTACAAACGTTGCCACCTGAGAGACAAGCAAGGAGGTTCACTGACTCAGCTCTCAAAACAGGCCTGCCATATCAACCCTCTTATTTAGAATAGATATCACAATGCATAAAAGAGTAAAATGTGTCAAAGGTATGGAGGTATGTAAAAACTATCAACAAAAACAATAAAGTTTATGACCAATTAATGCACCGTCTACAATTTCAAAACAGACAAACTGTCAGGCACTTACTGAAATATTTAAATTTGCCAAATTTTTTGCGTTCATTCCAATGTATCCAATCAGGTTGCTTTTCAGCTCAGCTTTCATCAGGGATGAAAAAGTACACTACAGAGGTCAATTCAAGTGGACAGACCTGCAGGGAGGTGGAGGCCGCCCCTATCAGAAGCCCCAAAGATTGGGCCACCAACGAGGTCATGGTACCCAGTGCCAGAAAGAGTATGAAGCGCAGGGCGTCACAGGGCTGTGATGTCATCCAGTACACAATGCTGCAGTATGCCACAGGGAACACTATCTGTGTAACAGGAATGCAAGGTTAGACTGGGAGGAACAGGAGAAAATCTGCACTTCTCACATTCACACCTAGGTGGCAGTGCAAAACTCTCTGCTAAGTCACAACTGAGAATCTAAGACTCATTAAATGGTTTCTAAGAGAATGCTCAACCTGGAATTACCTGGAAAGGAACATCTGCCATGGTCTTTGCAAGATAATAAGCCTTCAGGCTGTACCAGTAGTTCAGGTGTTCCCTCAGAAAGACACCCATTTCTAGGGGAACTAAATATGGGGGAAAAGAGGGGAGCAACACTTTAGCAAAGACAGGTGTACAACCAACTCTGTAGATGAACCATCTGTGTCAGCAGAATAGGTTTAATACACCTGTGTGTGTCTGTCACCAGACTCACATGTTAGCACAGTGGGCATCAGGGCAGCGAACATGAGGAACAGCATAGAGAAGAAGAGGAAGCCAGAGTTGCTGAGCACTTTCTTGGCTTCGTTGCCGATGCCCAGATAAAGCAGGCCGATGAGGATGCCAATGCCAATATGAGAAGTGATTCGCAGATGAGTCAGCACCTGAGACAGGTAAAAAGTGATGGCTGAAACACATTCTGTCCTCTGAATGATTTACTTTCAGTCTGTGACTAGAACTGTTGGCATACAGTGAACCTTAAATATTGGCTTGTTTTTATAAGTTTAACTTTGCATAAAATTTACAACTGTTCTTAAACATTTTAAAATGACCACCAATCTTCATGTATATTACCATATGTACTTTCAGTGTGCGATTACACCTTTAACATAACTTGAGACTTAACTTGTTTCTTAAAAACAGGCAAATATTTAAGCATTATTTTCTTTAAGAATTCTGTCTGTAAACATCTGGACAATGATTTTATTAATCTTCATGTGCATTACATAATGCCTATTTTATAGCGGTTGTACACCTTGTACTGTTTAGTCCCAAAAATATCCACTAGGTGGCACTGTTTCTCACCGAATCCCTCATGATGCTGAGAAACGTCCTCTTGAATAGGATGGAGAACTGAGTGAGGCAGCTGGCAGAGAAACTGTGACAGCCCTCTGTGGAGGAAGAGTCCTGCAATGATAATATTAAATCACTCATCAGCCATGCCTGAGCATGAAGCTTTTTTCTTAATCTTATCTGTAAATATTATACTTCATTGCCTTTTTGCTCTGGTGCTGTCCTAAATTGAACAGATTTATAGAGGACATACTTCATTGTAGTCAGGCCTTAGAATTGTGATTTTGCCTGCAAATCTGCTGGCTGGGCTCACTGTACAAAGGGCACCCAGACATTTTAAGTCTCCTAAAAACAAACATGCTAATTAACACTGACCTCACCAACTTCCACAAATACATTTGGTTCATATATCTGTCTTTATCACTCCATGTACTCCAACATCTAAGCCATTTTATAGGCAATAGCACAATCAAAAAACACTGAAATATCTTAATATACAGCAGGGGGCACTGCTATTGTCAGTCAGTCATTTTCTATACCGCTTATTCCTGGTGAGGGTCGCGGGGAAGCCTGGAGCCCATGCCAGAACACAGGGTGCAGTGCAGGGGACACCCAGGGTGGGGTGCCAACCCACCACAGGGCACACACACACACACAACGGGCAATTTGGACACACCAATCAACCTAACCTGCATGTCTTTGGACTGTGGGAGGAAACTGGAGAACCCAGAGAAAACCCACCAAGCACAGGGAGAACAAGCAAACTCCACGCACACAGACCCAAGGTGGGAATCGAACCTCAGGCCTAGAGGTGCGAAGCAACAGTGCTAACCACCACACCACCGTGCCGCCTGCACTGCTATTGATGATAGTATACAAATGTACTCTTTAGTGCCCAGAGCTTCATGACAAGCTCCTGGTGTGCTCCCAGTCTCACCTCCTCTGCTGGTTTTTGCCACAGGAAGGGGTTGACAGCACCTTCGTGCCTCTCGGTTCTGTAGTCCTTGTCACACTTGCTCTCCTGTATGGCCCGCACCAGCCTGGCTGTCTGGTCCCCGTACTCGCCCGACGCCACCTCCATCACTGTGGGACACATGGTTTCCATCTAGTCCTCCTCTCGACTCTCATGCTGTGCTACTGTGCAGGACCAGTGGGTGTCTGCCAACGGCGCTAACCCCCGAGCCCAGCAGCTTACATATTAAAAAAGCAGAATCGGGTCTTACCAAAATCAGCTGGGTTGTGATACGTAGGACAGTTGAGCCCCAGGTCCCGAAGGTAAGGAACAAGATTAGAGACCGTGCCTTGGTAGATGCACTGGCCTTGGCTAAGGACGTACAGCTGTGAGCAACAGAAAGGGGAGAAATGCAAGCAGACTGCATTGTTTGAGATGTTTCTCATTTGGAATGGCAGATGGTTTGAGATGGTCTTCAACAGGGATGGAATTGCAGGCCAGTGTTCTGAGGGATTTACCTTATCAAAGAGTTCAAACAGCTTGGCACTGGGTTGATGAATGGTACAGATGATGGTTCTCCCACCTTGGGCCAGAGCCTTCAACAAGGAGATCACCTGGAAGCAGGAGGAGCTGTCCAGACCACTACAGGGAAAGAAGACACAGTCTCTGACCAGACCACTCGCTTCTGAGTTTTTTAAATTCTATTGCAGAAAGAATGATAACCACATACATGCAGGCTCAAATGTTGTTTAATGGTAACTGGACCTGCTTGGAAATCTTGAAGACGTTTCACCTCTAATCTGAGAGGTTTCTTCAGGTCTAACTAACTGGCTAGGGGCAGCAGGGATATAAGCCCTGTGTGCTGTTGACACCGTGACAATCATTTTTGGTTTTTAGTTAGGGTCACATGAGTCCAGGTGAGAACGGCTGTGGGTCAGCCTTTGGATGACAGGTGAAACAATTTCAAGATTTCCAAGCCAGTCCAGTGGCCACTGAACAGCACTTGAGATAAGCATGGCCTGGATGACTGAGAATCTTCACAGGCATACATGCAGTATATACTGTATATGTATTAATGAAAAATTAAAAAACGAATGGTAGCCAGTCTGCCTCAGAGGTCTATTTTTCTGGACTTTACCAAGACCACTTTCTGGTTACTTAGTAAACAGAGTACTTGTTAACTCAATAGAGTACTTCTCATGTGTACTTTTCTGACAGTAATAACAGAGATGACATTAAAAGGGTTGGATATCATATTTGCAGTCTAAAAAAAGTTATGACAGTACCTTTGCGGAAAGTGATTAAATAAGGTGATTAAATATGCATAACTACCACACTAAAGTAATAAATACATCTCCCTCAGGCAGTCAAATTATTTTTTAATTTGCACAGACACATTATGAAACTATGTTAATTCCAAGATGAAATAATTTAAATAGACATATATCTCTAAGGGATAAACTTGAGTGTGGGGACTGTAGTTTTACAAGGTATATTCAGTTATTTCCTTAGTCACTGGACCACAGCGGTTGTGTTTTTCTGCATAGTGACTCTTCCAACCTATGATTCCCATCATGCCAGTGTTCTTTCTAACCTGGTGGGCTCGTCGAAGAACATGACTGGTGGGTTGTTGACCAGCTCCAGGGCAATGGCGAGCCGCTTCCTCTGGCCCCCGGACAGGTTGCCTGTGCGTGTCTTGGCACACTGCAGGAGCCCCAGGGCTGTCAGTATCTCCTTGACCTGAACAAAGTCAAAAATCAGACAGAACCTCAGAATCTTTACATGTCCATCACAGATACCATCCCATGCAGGCAGACATTATGATCTGAATAGTAATTTCACCAGTGTCTTTTACCATTTCTTTTCTGCCTTCATCCTTTTCCTGAAGTTTAAGATTGGCAGATACCTAGAGGAAAATACAATAAAGTACATTTTTTTCCATTAGCTGCTGAATATTACTCTCAGTTTGCACACAAGGACAAAACCATGAAGGCTGTGTTGCTATATTAACAGGTCACAATACAATCTTATATTCTACACTTGTACAAACTGAATGTGTAACCTGCCAAATACAGGGGTGTCATTCTTCCTGTCTTAAATTATTCAGTCATCACACTCACTTCATTAGCACCTCCTGAAAGACATGCTGCCCTTACCATCATGGCCTCCTGCACGGACAAATGTGGGAGGAGCATATCATCCTGCATGATGTAACACGACACCTTTCGGAAAGAGCGCAGGTCACGTGGCTGTCCATTGATCAGAATCTCTCCCTTCATGCCTGACTCTCTAAGAAAATTAAAAAATTGGTATTAATAATTGATTATGATTTTAAGTGTTAGTCAATGTCAATAACAGTAATTCAATTATTTATTTATGTTAGTGGTCAATTTCAGTTGCAACTGTTTGAGAGAAGTTAATCAAACAGCTACAATTAGTGGGTGACAATTCATTGAGATATGTTGCTATGGTATCCATGATATGTATCTGGGAACCACAATACAACTCCCTGTAGCCTCTGCTACAACAAAAATACAACAAAAACAGACAGATGGAACTGGGGGAGATTCTATCACTACATACCCATCAGGGTAGCAGGCTACACCCATTCCTGAATAGACTCATTAGTGTAAGAAAGGTGAGGTTAGAGTCGTAAAGAAAAGGGGGTCGTTACGTATGACGACTAATGACTGAATAAAGGGGGGGTATTTATTTGATAGATTCCCCACTTCCATCAGACTGAAGAAGCCTTTTGGTAAAAGGTGAAACGTTTCTGTGTAAGGGAGAAAAAACGTCCAGTTGACATGAGTAAACTTCCAGATAACCTCATCTGGACAACTGAGAATCTTCATAGACATATCATGACATATTTTTGCCATTTCCTGTACAGGTAACATTAAATTAAGTTTATATTTATTATATTTGTCTATATTTTATCTGTTTAGTACTGTGTTTATAATTTTTTCTGTTAAATTTAATGATTTTCCTGGGGTCCAGGAACGGATTAATCCATTTTATATTGATTCCTATGGGAAAAATTGTTTTGGTTCACAAACTTTTCGGATTATGAACCACCTTTAGGAGCCAATTAAGTTTGTGAATCGAGGTTCCACTGTATTCAAAAACCAAGTTACATAATGGGTTGTGGAACACATGTTGGGAACCATCTGTATCAGCACTCACTGAACAAGAAATGCAAAAAGTACATTTTCAAACCCACGAAAAAAGACAATATTGTAGATGGTAAACGTTTTTGGTTTAGCACACAAACCCTAATCTTTGAGTATTGACATTGATGATGTACACACGATGTCCTGAAAGTGCCTCACCTGCGTACCACAGACAGAAGTTATGTCACCTCCCAGAACTATGGAAAAAAATCAACCTTGTTCCCTGAACTGGGAATTCAGGCCTTTGGTACTGTCCCTTTTCCAGGTAAGTAGCTGTGATAGGTGTTAAATCCCTAGCCAGTGCCCCACCTGTTAATCTAAACCCTTCCAATCCTAATAAGTGGAGTTCTATGTGTATGCTATAGAAAGGCACATTAAATTGTAATCCTTTTAGTAAAGTACACTTCAATCTGAAAGAAGGATAGGTAATCCCATTTGGTAATGAATCTGATTTTGCTGTTGGCTAATAGGCAAATGTTGTGCCAAAAAGGAACAAGACTGTACGATGTAAATCAACCATACGGATTATAGTTTTTTTCAGATATTTAAAACAACATCAATCATGCAAAGTCCTTTACAGCACTCGGTTTCCATTTCAGACAATTGCTTTTTTATGACAGGGACGTTTTTGGGTCATTCTTTTCATACTGTGTGCACTCACCTTTGCCATCTAAACTCAACAAGGTTTGTGTTACTACTTATATATATAAATTTTTTTTTAATTTCCCCAAACAATTCCATGTTTACAAAGCCTCGCTGACACAACTGTTGTCGGATGCAGAACTGTCAGCATTGATCTGAATTTACAAGGGTCTCTCAGCTGTCTGACACTCAGCCAGGAGTCAACAGCACTTACCTGTAGCCCGCTAAAATGTTCATGAGGGTAGATTTTCCAGCTCCAGAGGGGCCCATGATGGCCACCAGACTTCCAGTGAGGAAACTCCCAGAAATCCCTTTCAGCAAGGTCTTGTAACCTGGGAGACAGGACAAACAGAGGCAGAGCTATGAGGTCCCTCTGTGGGAACACGGCCTTTTGTTCGTCACCTGGCGTACCTGCCCCGATTCCCAAACCATCCTTGTTTAGCCCTCAGCCAAAAGCTGAGACAAAGGCCCCTCAATGCAGCTCATTGGAGGACACCTGCTCCCTGGATCAGAAGAGATATTTTTAGCCAGCCTTGACCGTAAAAGCTCAAAGAACAAGATCATCTGTACAGGGCTTGTTTGTGTGTGTGCGGAGAGATGAGACATACTAGTAATCATCTCTATCCTAGGCCCAAAAAAGAGTATCAGTGGTGTAGGTCTGTCTGGTACTAACCCGTTATTTATCTAATGGATGTGGATGAACACTAATCTTGTTGATTCCAGTGGTTTCTGGTCTAATTGGATTTTCTGTTATAAGCTGTCAGTATAACATCAGTATAACACAGAAGCCCTGCAACCTTGTGCCATTCTCCCTGCAGGCTGTCCCTGCTAAGGACAACATCTGCACTTGTGTAACCTTCCCACACACTGGATAGCTCTCCAGCACAAGTGATGGGCTGGAAATGCCCAAAAGTTTGGCTTTCGTATTTTTTTCCTATACGAAAAAACATCCTCATTAGCTTTACGGGTAACTGAATCCAGGAACTGCGGATCCCATTTTAAAATTAACCAACTGGAATCAAGCAGACGTAGCAATTATTACCATTGTACAAGTGATGTTTTAAATCATTTATCTTATTTTTACTGTAAGACATTCATTGTGTAATCCAAATAAATAATTAATTATATAAATAATTTTATATATTTTTCAATCATGTAATTAATTTGCCTATTTGCTACCTCAAGACTTTCATTGCGTAATCCAAATGAATAATTTTATATAATACATTATTCAGTCATCCATCACAGACAGCTCTTTCTGTTTATTTGCTTGGTGAGTTGCCCTTTTTCCGCAGCAACACCCAGATTAAATTTTTTCTTTTAATCTGGCAAATCCTTCTGCTTCTTGTACTTCATCCAAAAATGTTATCAACTGTCAAAACATGAAAAATCATCTTTGAGGATTACAGATAAAATGAATCAGGCGACTCCATTCATCTGATATCTCCCTCAACAAGATTGACCACCTTGTTGATTCTCTCTCTGGCATACCTTTATGACAAATAAAAGGAAACACATCCCTGTGGCAGAGAAGACATTGTAAAATGGAAATAAATGGTACTTTTCATTTGGAATAAAATTTTGTTTTCTATAGCTTCTGCTTATGTTTTTTCATTGATATCCCATCTCTGAAATACAAAGCACCAAACAAGATCACCGTGTGTGGTGCTGGGAATTGCTCACAGAGTAAAAAAATCTGTATCCAGGGTGATGCGCCGTTGCTATGACTCCTCATGACACACCCCATCTGCACAAGATCCCTAGTCAGTTATTTAGTAATCAAGTGATGCAGAATCCTTTTCTCATCTGCACAAATACAGTGTTGTATGCAGACTCCAGTGGCTGCCCTTAGATATGCATTGGTATGTCAGTGTTTCCACTGCAAAATTACTGTGTTCAAATTCTCATGTAAAAAATAAAATATTCTAACACTTCAAGGCAAAGTAGTTTACGTAACTCAATGTCACAGTCCATCAAAGCATGAAGTGTACCTGAAGCTGTGTACAATACTTTCAGCCAAGACTTTTTTTTTTTTTTTTTTACACCTGAAGCTGCTCTCCCATAGAACACCTGAGCAAATTTCCCAGAAAACCACCCACAAGTGCAGTTTCTTGAATGGAAAAACATTTTTAATAACTACAACCAAAAAAACCATTGTTAAATATCAGCAAACTGAAGTGTCTAATAACACGGATTTCTTGATGATGTTTCAGACCCCTCCCCTTGTGCCACCAAGAATGGCACGTCACACAACTTGTTCCAGCAAAATGTCCGACTGAACAAATGGAAAAACTATAAGATGTTCTGAATAAAAGCCTTCTGGCACACACGCACACGCACGTCAACAACAGCCAACTAACTACCTTTGGACCCAGTGTGGTCAGGGCTGACATGGGGTCAGAGTGTCGTGAGAATACAAAAACTGTGCGCAGATTGTTCTCTGGTCTTCCAAACACTGCATAATAACAGGAGAAGCAGCAAATTGGAGCCTACAGAAGAACTTCAACCTCACCAAGCAACGAAAAACCATTTTAACATAAAAGTCTGTGCTTGTGGGTGCCTTTTGAAAGCTGTGTTAAATGTTCTACATCCATTCGTTCATCCACACAGTGTGGCTCAGTGGGCATTGTTGCTGCCTTTATGGTAATGGCTGAGGTTCCTGACTCAGCTCTGAGTGTGTGTGACTGCATGTGTGCTCAGGAAGCTGTAGTTTACACACAATCACAACTGAAAGACATGTGGATCGCAGTGTGCGTTTGTGTGTGTTCCCTGTCACAGAACAGCAACCTCACCCAATATATGGTCTTATATCCGGGCATCACACATGTGCTATACTGCACTGGACATGCATGGTCTGGTTAAATATAATCTGTCTGAATTTAATGTTTTACCCTTCCTTTCCAAAATGGCAACAGGTAAAGGATAGCGGTTAAATTATTAAAAATCTCAGCAACAACCAGGTTTACCCTCAGAAAAGGAATTGCCATCTAAATGAAATGAAATACGCTGGTGTTTAAGTGGTTAAAAAAATTAAGTCAGTGCTAAGTCATTAAAATATTTAAAACTAAAATTCTAAATAGCAAAAAAGCATTTCTTAAAGAAAATCTCCTTTTAATTCTCACTTTAATGCCACCGGTTGAGTGCTGTACGCCAAAGGTCACCAGCTATACTAAGTTTTAATTTCTCCCATGTCAACACCCACATCTTACACCTACACATTAGCCTCTGGCCAGCATATAATTACAGCTTCTTTGCCTGGTTACTAATGAACTCCTACAACTTCAGCACCTGTTGTCAAGTCATCCTCCATGTCCTTTATACATTATTAGTTAGCTTATCCTACATGTCCTTTATATATTATTAGTATTCATTAGTTTATTTTAATTACCATGTGAATTTCCATTTATACCGTTTCTCTGAACCTGACTCCTTAGGGGTTACTGGTAGTTCTAGATGTTTCCAGGCCATTGTAAATTTATTATATAGATAGAAAATCAATTTAACAGTAATATACAATAATTTTAAAAAATCCTGTGCTGGCTGGTATACTGTTTGTTCAAGATTCAAAGTGTTTATTGTCATATGTGTAGTAAGGAAAACATGTTTCCCTGTACAATGAAATTCTTTCTTTGCTGTTCACAAAACAAGCAATAAAGGCATAAGCTAGATAAATACTATGTACATAAAGAAATAATAATAAAAAAAACAAAGAAATATAATAATAGAAATATAGGCTATGAAAAAATTATTTTGTATTAAGTTAGCTTCACATTAAGTACTTCACACTAACTACTGCATGAACATTGCAAAGAATGCATTCATATAGATGCTTTATTAAAAAATAGCTACAATGCTTGTTTTGGTGTTAAAATGAACTTAAATCAAGAGCCAACATCTTTCTGTAGGACGATCAGCATCCTACGCAACATCCACTTGCCTGTCACCTAGCAACAACACAGCCAATCAACGCGTGACTTTTTACAGGAAGCTCTGTATATCCACCTAGTTGAGGTTACTATAGTTTATTGACCGACAATAACCAGCTGGGACTATAAAATGCACTATGCTGACGGTGCGGAAGGTCTGCAGTACCGCTATACTTAGTTTCAATAAATGAGTTACAAAACTGTGTCTACTATACAGCCATGTTACCAAAAGCAAGTAAAAGACACTGGAGAAAAGAATATAATAATGCCAATGCAGAGAATGTGACTTAGTGTGGTTTGCCCTCAATGCGGAAAGTAAGTGCCATAACCTAACAGGAACAAACAGATTTTCCATCAACACTACAAAGTAAATTTGCACCGTTACATGATATGACTTCACACTGTTGTTCCCACCCATTTTCAGACAATACATCATATTTAAAGTGGGACAATGTACAGGCTTTACCTGCCTACTGAAACTTACTACTCTAGTTCCTGACAAACTTATCATTTTAAACTATGAACTATAGCAGATCTATCATTAAGCAGTTTATAGCAACCTAAAGGAACAGTTGGGAAACATCGCTTCTCTATAATGGAGAAAAAGGAAACTGGCCCTGTCTTCATTATTTAGTATCCACAACATCAGCGCTTGCATCCACGATCATTACTATTTCATGAAGACAGAGACCAGCTCTCATTAACACTGAACTAGATACACACACTGACACTTTCTAACCTGTGTGAAGTTGGAGGGGGTGGCAATGAATATAACTCAAGATGGCAAACATGTGGATGAAATTATACTACCAATGGCACTGCGATGAACCAACTGGTGTCAAACACCTGATTTTGCAGCTGTGCCAACACTGGCCTTAACTAGACAAGTGAGACCCCAGAGCTTTTGATCTTGAATATAGGCCAGTCTACTGCAGATGACAGTGGCAAAACTCAGCAGAATTGCTCTCCTCCCTAAGGCACACAGTAAGACCAGACAAGTACTTGTAAAAAAAAAAAAAAGCTACAAAATAAACACTTAGCTCAATCTACAGCCCTCTACAGCCACCTGTTTGGAAGTAATCCCAGGTCTATAACTTACCGTAGGAAACTATAGCTAAGACAAATATTGCAGAGAGAACTTTGCATTGGCATTGGTCAAGGTGGTACAGAGGAGTTCCATCTGGGTCAAGTTCCAATCTGACAAAATCACTGTTACCTTGGCAACTTAAACTGTTACAACAATCCTAAACATTACTCAGGTTGGACTGAGGCAATTTCCAATTAGTAGCACATTCCACTGTGGGACACCTCCTAAATTTTGGATACTAGCAGTCTTGCCGTATATCTGACAACTGTAGGCAATAAGCAAAAATTAAATTCTTTAACAAAAACTTACACACCACCTGCACCTCAGCTGCCAAGGTTTTGGAAATTCATTGAGGGATCAACAATATTACTGCACAAGCAAAATGACAATTTCATTAGACTCCAAAGCCTCCCCTACAAAACATAAAACATTACTAATGTATCTAAAAATGGACACTCCCTTTTTCACTGTGTACTTCAAAATGCTTATGGATACTGAGTCTTCAAGGTCTTACAAAGTAAAACGTCCATCCAAACTCCCTCCATTCTGATTACAGAGTTGAGGTTCACAGATACAAATATTTTGTCACTGCAGTAGAGAACAGAGGCTCACAAAATAGTTGGTTACCATAATGTAAATTAATGTAGTTTTAGTTTATAAAATGAATGTACCTTTCTTCCTCCACCACGGTCCCTCTGGGACTGAGTATGATAGGTCCTTGAATTCAATATTGACCGCAGGACGTCTTGGCAGGTAAGAAAATCGCTGTGCTTCAGTGAGGCTGTTGTCCACTTTTTTAAGGTGGCCATGCAGCAGAGGCGTCTGCTGACCCCCATTACCTTTGGAGAGCACCTCATCGATAGACACACAAACAGTTCGAGGGTCCAGCATCAAATCAGGAGGCCCGTTACTATTCTAAAGAAGGGAAAAAAACAAGAAAAAAATCTTTACTACAACTATAAGTTGTATATAGTGCCCTAATGTTTATTAGATTCATTAGTTGCTATAATAAAGTTCAAAAGTTAAAAGGTTTGTGATAAATTTAAATGAATGGTTTTGGTGCATCTCGTTTTCAAGCACAGTCAGCACACAGGATGCGGTAGTCTAATCCCATCCAATCAGAAGGCTCCACAGAGGTTACTATCGGACAACGTGAAATGCAGCGCAATGCAAACTGTTTACAGAGTTATAAATTAAAAATGCACAAGTATGCCAGCTGGTATAATACTACATATAAGACACAGTTAATTTTATTTTATTTTTTGGACTTTGCTGCCTTATATTATTTTATAATGGAAAATACATCACCATCGCATACATTTTCCCTACATTTGCTTTTTCATCGACACTGTATATTACACAAATTTGAATCACAAATAATAGTTTTTAATCACATAAACAGAGGAATTTAAATTGGTCATGAATATATGACATCGATTTGTAGTTTCATTTGCCAATTAAGTATTTAAATTAAAATGCTCGTTTTAATATCTGTTCGTTGAAATAATTTCACATAACAATATAATTAGTATTGAGAAATGTCTAGGGCTGTTTCATAAATGTATTTTAACAGATATAGAGAGAATATAACGCAACCATCCTCAGGCACAGAAAAGGTTACTCCAGTTCATTCAGTACTAGATAGCAGGTACGTCTATTTTAAACACGCAGATGCGAACTTAAATTTTATCGTGTTGCACAAATTTGAAACGAAATATATTCAATCAAATAAAACGGCTATCTATAATAATGAATGCTAATCTTGCCAAGGTCATACATTTTACACGTATTTTTACGTAAGAACACACTTAACACTATTAATGATTCGGCGCAATTCGTACAGAAACGAAATGCGATTATTAACACTTACCATAATCACCGAGTTGGAGACAGCTGCATTGTTGACTGAAAATGCAGCCATGAGGCAAGCCATTCCTCACTGTTTGCCGCAGTCAAATTACCTGCAGATTTAAACTCCTCTTGGGACTCTGTTGCCTGCGATCTAATCCAGCTACGGTATATGCTGCCCCTCAGATGAAGTCACTCTGTTATTGTTTACCTGACGCTGGTGTATATAAAGTGACGTCACGAACTCTGTCACCGGTCACTGGACTGATGGATAACAATGTAAGGAGGGACTTACAGGTCTTCCCTGGAGGACTGTTTCTTTAACAGATGCGCACCTTTCGTTAAATGAGAGCTGCGACAAGTGCACTTCCCGTTTGTACCAGATGACTTCGTTTGCAAAATTAAATATTGCATTTATATATAGTTTAAAATCATGTTACCCAAAATAAGACATACTCCGGGAAATGGCTTTCGACATGAGTTTGAAACTGGGCTGTAGAAAAATAGACAACCCCACGCAAATGTTGACAATACTACGTGTACGCCCATATAAAAACCACCGAATAATTCAGTGCTGCAAAAACGTCTCAGAATATGAATGGATTTGCACTGTTGCACTTACCAGAATCCATGGAATAATAACTTGAACAATAGATATATGTGTTTAACCAGAATTAAGACAAAATTTACTGCATACATGACTTCATACAGAATTGTATAACCACCTTTCAGCCAATCTTAAGCACAAATACAGGCAACTCAATGCAAGTCATTTACTCAAATAAAACCATGTAATTGTCAAGGAAACACTTTTAGCAATGTCAAAATTACATAGCTGAATAAAAAACATTCTCCACACTTGTTCTTAATTCACAATTGTTTGTAGTTTAGAACAGCAAGCTGATCTTAAATTTCGCTACTTTCTTCAATAGGCTAAAAACTAAGACCAACTGTCATACAGCAAAAATGTTAAGCGCTTTGGAACTGGGAGATCACAATTCAGGATCAGTATATACAGCAGTTGTACCCCCCCTCACCATATGGGGGGGGGGGAGCTAACCCATTGAAAGACAAGACTTAAAAATTCGAGGGGAAAAAGCGCTATCAAATGGAGTGCAACTGGAAAGGTCCTTTTAGTGACATAGTACTACAACATCACAGCCGACAGTGTAACATGCAGAAGATGGCAGATGCAAGAGAACAGATGCTTCCTATCATCGTGTTCCAGTCCCAAAAGGACAAATTCCATAACAAAGAACATGTTCCTGAACATGGGATAAAAATGTTACTGTTGCTTTATTTGTGCACTTTAAAGTACAAGACATAAAATAAAAGGTATCAGGGAAGCAGAACCACAAATACAAAAACAAAGAGGCTAAAAAACTCCCTACTGCTGGACCACAGTCAATTATTACGGTGTCCCGATGTTACAAAATTAAGGAAACGTCATGAAATAGAGTAGCATGCAAACTTGTAATACAGAATGACCATGTGCATCAATATGTAAACTTACAAATTATTACAATTATTCAAACACAATATCGCATCAAGATGGATTGCAATATAAAAAAAAAATAGCATCTATAGACCTTGTATCAAAAGAGCCAGTGGCATCACTTAAAAAGAAATTGGACAGTCTTCAATTCACACAAAAAAAGCAATTACAAAACTTTGCAATTCCATGTAAAAAGGCAGCACAACTTGTTTTCTGCACATCATTAAATTCTTCAATAAGCTACAGTACGAAAGGTACCTGTCAAAGCTTTAGATGAGCGAATGTCAACGTTCACAGAACAGCTTGAAATGGAAGTAAAAAACTTATTGAAGAGAAAACTTATTGAAGTCTTATCTTAGACTTTCTAAATAAAAATGGAACAGTCTCAAATTACAAAGTAGTTATATACTGTACAGTCGGACCCCCGTATCCACGAGTAGAATGTTCCAAGCCTTACTGCGGTTTGGCCGTAAGCGAATAAGAGTGAAAGCCTTATAATAAACCTTTGCTACATCCCTGATCATATCTGCTTTATGTTTGTGTCTGTCCATCTCTTTGAACGTTCTTGGGACTGACTCTGAGTTGAAGAACACCCAGTAATCATCAGGAACGCCAATCATCAGACTGAAGAACAAATGAAAAGCCACAACATTGATAGGAACTTCTCCTGTTCAGGAATAAAAAAAAGCAAAAGCACATTGTTTGGTTGTAATTACTCACTTGTAAATGTGTTATCACTTTTTCACTACCAAAATAGTGCATATTTGTTTTCAGTTAAGTTGCTTGTTTTATCTGGCTAAACTGAATTTTGTGCACTTTTGACAACAGGACAGCACTTACTGTTGGCTGGATTCCCAGGTGCTGTCAACCTTGTTTTAATATGCATATGTACTGTTACTCACTTGTAAGTAGCTTTAGACAAAAGCATCTGCTAAATGATTAAATGTAGACGCAAAACGTAAATGCAGAATTCATCCTCATTATCTACTCCACGCTAGTTTTCAACAAGCACTCTTCACAGTCCCCATCAGCTTCCACTGTTACCAAAACAAAGGAGACAAATCAGCACTGGTGTCGCTCAGCATGTCCTCTTCATCACGTTTACGCTTGTTTGTACAGTAGGCACATGATTGGTGCGTGGTGCAAAAGTTGTTAACTGCATATTTTTGTAATGTTTATATTTCATTTTTATTTTCCCCTTGCTGTTGATCACAGTTAAGTTAATCAGCAGATACGGAGGTCCTGCTGTATTATATTTTTCTTTTACTCCTAACAAGCAAACTTTACGCACATGAACAAAAACACTGTATTTAGTGGGGAATACTAGTAAAATTCAGATTAACTATGACAAAGTTTTCAGAGAATTCACATATTACTAGAAGACAATTGGTAAACACTATGTCTCTTCAAAGGAAAAAAAATCCTGAGGTAAATATGCAAATTTTGCTGGGTTTTTGCAGCAGAGGAATGAATTTATTAAAAACAAATAAATGGACAGGTGAAATTAACAACTGTAAGAGGGTGCAGAAAACACACAACAGTAACGAGCTCTTCCGAGTCGACAGACACGCTTCACACCGAAGCACCAGGAAAGGTGTAGGCTCACACCACCCTGGGAACTTCAGATTTTGCGGACACAACAAAGCCAGTATCCCAAGCCTTCTGCTGCCCCCACACTACTTCATTTTTTTCTCTGTAGCTAAGGTGTCATGGATTTTGGAAACAATACTTTCAATCTGGTCCATCACCAGAGTGCCGTTCTCATCAAAGAATGTTCCCACAGACTTTGTGAACTCTTCAGATCGTTGTCGTTTGGACTTGCCATCAACAAAGGTCACCCTGAGAGTGTATTGGTCATCAAACCTGGGACAAAGTTATGTATATAAATATTTTTGGTTTTGCTGATAAAGGTTAACAGTAATAAGATATAGCAAATTTTAGGTGACTATACACAACGCTTCAAGGAACCTAATACAAACAATCAGGAAAAAAAAAAAAATAATAATAATAAAATAGAAACTCATGTTACCTTTTAAGACTTGATGTAAGCTGCCACATATTGTCAGGATCCATACCAGCAGGGTCTTTCTGCATTGCAACTAAGAAGATGCTCCTCTCCTTGTAGGAAGTGTACAAGGTAAGAATGCCCATCATGATGAAATAAGTAAATACACTGAATCAAGGAAAAAAATGGTAGCTAACATTTTGTCAGCGAATGAGACCTGTTTTTTCTGTGAATTACAGAAGATCAGACAAATTATCACAAAACAGAAGGTTTTGTACTAGTTTCACTTGCAATATCAGTCAAAAAAAGTCTCGCAAACTGCAAGTGTCCACTGAAAAGACACATTAGAAAAAAAGAGAATGACACTTTTCATAGAAAGGATATGAGATGACACAGCATGCCAGCACAGGTTTGGACTCCGGGAAGGGATGAAGGTAATCCCACACCAAAGCCACAACTGCAAACAAGCAGGAAATTGTGCAAATGAAGAGTCGCCCGTCCACAAGGTTGAAGTTCTCCATGTAGCCATACTTTTCCAAAAGAATCTGCAGATATTTTTTTTTGAAGGAAACAGAGCATTATGTGATCAGAAATCTCTTTACAAATCTCACTGAAATTCTAACCGAGACCACTGGACCCAGGTCTGAACAGTTGAAAAAAAATCCAGTAACATACCTTTTTTGCAGCATCATCAAGAGAATTCTTAACTGCTGCTCCATCCCACTTGTCAATCTTCACAGGTTTCTCATCAATCCTCCACTAGAACAATGTAATAAAAGAAGAGAAGAGGGGGAAAAAACCCTGAAAACTATGCAGTGCCCTCTAGTGGTCCACAATCAGTTATAGGTGCATTCATTCATTTATAACAGGGGTCTGCTACCCGCAGCTCTGGATCTCTTCCACCCCTCTGCAGAAGCATTCCTTGTGATGGAAGAGGGACCAAAAATGGCTCTTTTGATAGTGAAGGTTGCAGACCCCTGATTTACAAGAACATCTTATCCAGCGGAGGGTGGCAGGAAGCCGTGGGCCTATTCCAGGAAATGCAGAGCAAAAACAACAGTAGCAAAATAAAGGACACCAGACCAGCGTTGGGCATGAGCACAAACATGCTCATTTGAGGGGCATTAAAAGAGTGACTCCAAAACTAGACATTTGCATGTGGGAGAAAACCTACAAAGATCAAGGAAAAATATCCACACGCCACACACACAGAGCATGAGCTAAAACAAAACCCAAAGTAGTGCAAAATCAACACGGTAGTCCCTGAGCCATCCCGTTGTGCTTTATTACTTTGCTAGCAGCTTGGTAGCTCAAAGGGTAGAACATCATGGTGGAATGCAGAAGTCTCCCATTTCAAATCCCAGCCCTGGCACCATATGCACCCTTGAGCAAGATACTTCACGCTAGCGTCCTGGGCACTGCATGTGGCTGCCCACTGCTTCCCACCACATGGATGGGTTAAATGCAAAGAACAAATTTTGTTGTGACATATAAATGTAATATGTATGCAATGACACTACAGCTTCTTCAATTATAAATTACACTCAAACATGTTTTACTGGAGATTCATGTGCATAAACTGATTTTAAAGGAGAAAATTAGCCCTGTAAACAGAAATAAATAAAACATGCTACTGACATAAGGACTGAGAGTTCATGCAATTTTTTTTTGTCCATGAGTGAAGTAAAAAGATCTGCAAATGTCAGTTACCTTCCTGTCTGAACACAGTAAGTGTTAGTTCTGGGAGGCAGAGAGCATCCTCTACAGGGTTACAGTTTTTTGCATTTTATATCATTATTTCACCTTCCATTTCAGAGCTTTCCCTTTGACCGACCAATAACCCTTAAACAGGACTAAATAAGATAAATTTACATTGAAAATTCATATATTCATTCTTTTGTTCCTAAGTGTTTAAAGATTAAAAAGCAGCTATGTGCGAGTCAGTTAAGGTCTCCTAAAAGTTAGCCATCCAGACGCATACATAAACCTTAGAAAAACTAATGTTAAATGGTAAATAGGTCATTGGTATGATCAGATTAGGAAATTTTCACTGAAAATGCCAACGATGCTACACTTACATCTATGCAGAAATACTATCAATTTTTTAAAAACAGGCTAGTTAACTAGCGACCATCCACTTCTTGTCAACCGTGTAAACAGCCACATGTATCGGGTAATTAACGTTAAAACCAGATAAAGTAAAGCAGTACTGAAGAAATATTATTACTATATACGTACTACATTAACACACCATATGTTAATGGATCAGTTATTAGTACACATCTGGATCGTTTTGGACCATAATTGTTTGACCTGTAAAATAATTAATATTTTGAATCTATAGTCAATAACATCCATAAACATTTATTAGACTAAATCACATGTACCTATATGGATAATCTATACACTACCGACGTTATTTTCCATTATGGTTGAATAAAAACCACGAACTGAATGAACGGCCACTATAACACAAACAAAACAAAAAAAAATGCAGATATCACTTTCCCAGTCACACAGATACACTTTAAAAAAATATTCCTTTGAAATGAGCCAAAAAAAAACATATTGAAATACCTTTTCGAGCAAACTACTCTTCCCGTTTTTCGCCGCCATCTTTTCCTCCAGTTAGTTCAACGTGACTTGGTGTATTGTGATTGGACAATGTCAAATGTCAACGAGACTTGGTGTATTGTGATTGGATAATGTCAAAAAAGCATGCGCGAACCAATGCAGTTCAAGAGGATAATAGTACTAAAATTTGAAACAGTACTTCTGGGGTATGCACAGTCAGCTGACGTCAACACTATGGCTGCATCTGTAAGCGGTTACGCTAGACGAATGTGTGTTAATTCACCCGATTCATTTTGTTACATATGCGGACGCTATACTTTGCAGAAACAAAGACAAAGGATAAATGAGTTTGTGAAGAAAGCTTACCATGCATATTTTGGCATGAAGTTAGAAGATCAAGACAAATCATGGGCGCCTCACGTGGCATGCAAAACATGCGTTGAGGGTCTTAGAAACTGGAGCAAAGGTGTAAAGAAATCTCTTAGCTTCGGAATTCCAATGGTCTGGCACGAGCCCAGAAATCATTATGATGACTGCTACTTTTGTATGGTATATACTAGTGGCTACAATACAAAGAATAAAAAGGACATTGTTTATCCGAATTTGACTTCTGCATTGAGACCGGTACCTCACGATGACAACATTCCTGTTCCGCTACCAAATAATTTTGTGGACAGACTTTCTTTTTAAGAATTGTGCGAACGATTTCATAAGGACACAAAATAATGGAAACCCGTTATGAAGGGCGATGGGATATCAGAATGATGGCAGACTATTGCTGGATGATAAAAAGAGATTGTTCGTCAGAGAAAGAACACGCAAGAAAATCGAAGAGACGTTTCTGTCCCCTAAGACAGTTTATGACCTGCTTGGAACTGAATTTCAAAATGATGTTTCATTTTTATCAGGACTCTGTCATCTGTGATTGTAAACATCTGAACATCGTGATCTGCTTCTAAGATTTATCTGGGACTTTGAAAAACTTTTCTCGCGGTGTAACCAAAAGGAAAATAGTTTTACTGTAATTTGTAAAACCGATTAAATTTATGATTTGATTTGTAAAAAAATTCTGACGCGACCAAATTCCCCCGAAACATTTGAAATCAGCATGTCAAAATTGTATGAAATAACTTAAAAGTAGAGAAATCTGATTTTTTTTATGCATAGCTGTGTAACGCACTGTAAGACAAAAGTGTGTCGCTTCGGCTTCCGTAGTATTTCAAATTCAAAAGATATGGTTGATTTTTAGCGCCAAATGGTGCAGAGCGGCCGTTGAATGTGATGAAATTTGATTGGCGCATCGGCGGAGCGCAGCTGAGACGGTGTGTAGCAGTAAGCCCAGCACTCTGGTCACGTGGACTTCTTACTATAAAGATCTTCCATCCATCTATTCTCAATACCGCTTATCCAGTTCAGGGTCACGGGAAAGATCTTAGTGTATTTATATTTTATATTATGCGTATACATATTGTTATACATATAGTGTATAAACGATATAACCAAATAAAAAATGGAGCACATGAGTTAAGCGTAAAGAAATGTTTTGAAACAAGGTTAACAAATTTGAAACTGTCGGACTTGGTGAAACTAAAGAAAAAGTAATTGCATTCAGTACAGTGCCTTAAAACTGAATACGCTGTTTGGGTAGTACGCCAATAATAGTAATATGCCAGTGCCATAGATTTTACTTACTCATTTTTTTGAAAAACACAACTGACCCTGCCACCCACTGTATTGCAGTCGTAACGCCGTGTGGCTTTGTTATGACTAAGAGCAATACAACAGAACAGTCCTCCATTGACTCTTAATAGTAACTAAATGACGTATCACCACCATTCACCTTTTGCCATAAAACTCAGAACAGTAGAGCGATCCACCATTTTAAAGGGTAGGATTGCAAGTATTGTGACGGGGGCTAAATTTTGCTTGAACCCTGTATCAGAACCCATGCTGCAATAATGGGACATCAGGAAAACTCGTAAACAACCACTTGATAACTCCATAACAGGTAAAACACCAAAAGCATTTTAGCGTCTGTGGAAGTGTGGAACTGAAAGTGTTGCATTCAAAGCGCTCTGCCAAACTACCACTGGGGAAAACATTGAAATATGGAGGCAAACCATGTTATATCTCATATCATTTCAAGAGAAACCCAGAAACGTTCATTTTATTTTATTTTTTTTTATAATTTATTTATTTAAGTGTATGTACTTCAAAGCAGATTGACAGTCCACCAGATTATATATTCTATAATGCAACTTTTTAAAACTTTAGTTAGATCATGGACATTAAATTTCAGAGATACTGACAAGGACAAAACCAGAACAGTATATAACATTCTGTTGTTATTACGTAGTCGGTCATATTGACAACTGCTGTATTTACTATAACAATTTAAATTATCGTGTCTAAGAGCAATTTATGATATTCTATAAAACGAACTGGTTGTTTGGGAACAACAGATTTGCTTTTCATTACATGCTATACATATAGAATTTACAGAAACACTCAGGAACCTATAAATTTGCTCCCATAGCAAAATACATTATAAAGAAAACTTTATAATTTACTCATTAAGATGAAGCAATTAGAATCAATATTTAGCATATTCACATAAATCCATTCTCCTTAATTAATCATACAATACTAAGGGACAGCAAAAATATATCAAGATGATTTATGTATACTTCAATGTTAACAGGAAGACCAGTAACACGTTTAATATTTAAAAAATATATTTTAAGAGTTTTCAGATGCATTGAAAAAAAATGAAATTCTGTGCAGATAAGCTACTGTTAATTTAGCACTGACCCATTACAGCAATATGCAGATAAAAAATTGAAATATTTTCAATACTTGGAGGAAAATAATAGCAATCCTTTAATTTCCCCATCGAATTAATTGCATTACTCTATTGACATTTTAATGCAATATGAATAACATAACCCCACACTTACAATATATATGATACAAAGACTGACACTAAATTAGTTTTGCATTAAAAGAATCAGATATAAATTGTGAAAAAACATTGATTATTCTGGAATCTTTGACTTCAGATACATTTGTAATGTGTGGGTCATGATTATCTGTGAACATGTATAACAGATACATTTGATTGATTTTGTAATTCCCATCTGGCTGCAAATCAACTTCCACTTATCCTTCACTGGATGGACATGACTAAGATTAAGAGTGGTCCTAAGCCATTTTATATTTTTCTGGCTTCGGCTAAATTAAAGCAAAATGAACCTGGACCATATCATATAAAGTAAAAAATGTAAAACCACTACTGTAATAACAAAATTATATATATATATATATATAAATAAATATATATTTATATAGGCACTCAACGGAATGTTATTTAACTCGGTAGCAGCAATTATATATTTATATATATATATATATATGTGTAAAATTTCTGCAGCCATTTCAGAAGTTAGATTAACTGTAAAATGTTCATGAAAACTCATGAGAAATGAATGACAAATGTCAAATGGACCAATGTTAGATGATTTGCACCCTCAGAATTTGGGACAGAACAGGTATTTTGGCACTAATCAAATACTTCCTAAAACACGTTTACCTGCAGGAAGTATATCTACATAGGAACATACTGTGTATGTATATGAATGTGTGCCGTGCATATTTTCTTCCCTAAAAGTCACTTAAATGTTAGGTATTTATAAATGATATTATTAAAGCTCTTATTTTGGTAGATTCAAAAAACAAAAGTCTTATGAAAACAATACATCTTTGAAGAAAAAAAAGTCAATATAGCCCTTAAGCACATTATACAGTATTTACAATAGAAAAAAAAAAAATATCCAGTAATGAAAAAACAAAACACCTTTTAAAATGTTAGACTAACAGTTTCTATATTTTCCTCTCTTCTGAATTTGAATCAGAGTGGGGGAAGCACACATTCTTTAAATTGAAATAGCCAATGCCATCAAAATAATAATTCAAGTTCTGAAAATCTCAAGTCCTAAAAGAAAAATGTCCATTAAAACGTATTTAAATGTGGAGGTAGAGACAATTGTTAACATGTGCACAGAGTAAACGCACAATACTTGTAATCAACTAGATCTGATATATATTTAAAACCACACAGTTCCAACCATTAATTGGTAAACCACTGGTCCACTAGCAAGTATCACCACACAGGATTTTGAAACTCTAAATCCATAACAACACCTTTTTAAACAAACACACACCAGTAGCTGTGTGTTTTGCTATAATAATTAATTAGTGTAGGTATTCCTTAATATAAGGCTGCATTTAAGTTAGATCTAAGTATTCTTCTCACCAGATACATATATACATGCTGTATGTACAGGTCTGTTGACCAAAGGCCTTTGCGATGTACATATAAGAGGTCTTCCAGCCAGGTAAAATGGGGATAAAACTTCTATACTGTTGTGCAAATAACAAGGTTGCTGAAGAAAATTAAAAACATATGACTACTCATATCACACCTCTTTCTGCAAATTAATGAGAAATTAATTTTATAGATACCCATAATTTTAGGGTAGAACCTGCATGAGATTCAGATAAACATGTATACATTGCATTGGTATAGAAATTTATGCACATAATGTACATTCTGTAACAGCCTGAAATTGTCAACCAAAAAAGTAATAATTGCTTTTCACAAACTAGTAAAATTAAGACTCTATATGCTACAATTATACTTTTTTCTTATACAAAATAAAATTTTTTGTTACTGGCTCTAACAGTAACACAGAAATTACTGGAGACATTTGGGGGCCTGATAAACAGTATAAACCATATAACAACCAAAATCTTAATTGTAGTTAAAGTGCTCATTCTTCTTGGAGATCCTTCCTGATCTTCTTGGGCTGTATTCTGACTGGTTGTTAATGGAGACCCAAGACCGGATGAAGTACTTTTCAGGGCTGGTCTTTCTCCTGTCTACCTTGTTACACTCCCTGTTAAACTGTCTTTGCAACTTTAGTGCCAGCTTGTGGTCTTCCCTCTCTTGGTGCAACCGATGTCTGTGCAAATAATCTCCATCAAATTCTGTTATAAAGCCATCCTCACCTATGGGCCTTGGCTTCTTTGTTGTCTTGGTCTCTTCTAAATGTTTAGTTTTTCGGCTTCTCTTTCTGCCCCTCCTCGAGGTAGGTTGACTGCACTTTACTACTTCATGCTGGGCCTGCGTGTGTGTTGTGTTTTGATTGCACTCTGCCGCTTCGGTGTCCTTGTTGGACGATGGGGTGGACAGTGGTCCATGTGTTATGCTCTTCAACTCTACCTCCCGAACCGCATCGTGAGTCCCACGCGTTGAGTGAGTTGTGGTCGGGGTGGCAAACTTGTCTGAATGTGTTTTGGATAGGTCCAGCTCCTCAATGGGCTGATCAAATACCAACTTGCGCTTCTTACATAAAGCTTTCGCCTTTTCAGACTCAGAGGCATCACTTCTTTCAGCGGAAGGAGCATGGTGATCTTTCAGCATGTTCTTTCCCAAAGCAATTCTGTTGATTTTGCCATCTTCCACTGGATTTTTGTTGTGGGCAAATTCCTCTGTGAGAGGACTAGTGACGGTCCCCTTTGAGGTCACCTTGGAGCCCTGACGATCAATCTCAATTTGTCTCCATTTATTTAGAATAGTGGGGCTGGCCTCATAGCTAGTGGGCTTCTGCAAACTGCGGTTCAAGTTCCTTGGTGTTGACTTTACTATGGTGGGCTCCAAAACTCGCCCATCAGGCAGCCTCTTCGGCGGGGTACAGGGAGAACATACAATGGGCTTGAAGTGATTCAGCTCCTCTGAGATGCTGTCATTGCTCTCTGGGCTGATAGACCTCTCCGTTTTAACCTGAGGGGCCATGAAAGTGCTGGTGGCAGCAGAAAGGCTTCGCCATGAATGCTTTTTGTCAAGGACCAAGATTGGTGCAGAGAGGGACCGGCTGTTTTCAGATGACAACAGGATTCCTGCATTGTGACTGTACCCAAATGAGGCCTGCAGAGCAAAGGTATAACTGAAGAAGCATTATAATGTAACAAGAAGCGCATTGGAAGGTCCTATCACTAACAATTACACAGGCGAAAATATTCAAAAGCTGGAAATATAATTCAATTACCACAAAGTTGTACCTATATAGCAAAATAAAACTGGTGGGCTGATTTTAAAGTTAGATGACAATGATGTGTAAAATGTAATTCTCGGCAGGCTTTATAGGTGTACATATAACAAATGAAAAACCAAGTGAGTGAAAAAATTCGAGGACAAAGAATGAAAGCCTGCCACAGCAAGTTGTTATTACTGTGGGTTCAGTTAAATCTGGCCTTTAAACTCTCCAGCTACCTTTGCTGTTGCAGGAGATTGGGATGGACCATGGCTTTTGCAAACTTCGTCTTCAGAGTCAGTACAGCTCTTGCTTCTTTGAACTGCGCGGTTCCGGAGGCTGCCAAAATACAAATTAATCACAATATTAAATAATCAGTACAAATTTTTCTAAAACCTCACCATATAATCCCCAAAACCCAAATATATGGCACTATAAAACAATTCTTTATAATTACAAGTTTATTAGATATTACTTCACAAAGTTTGTCACATCATCAATCAGCTACTTTATATTCAAATAATTTCAGTTATTTCTACAGCGCAAACGGAAAGAAAGGGGTCGGTACACTCGACTGGCCGGCGAACTTCGGATTTTGCATACGAATGCGGAAACGTGTCTTGTCCTTCTACCAATGGGCTCCTTGTTCTCGGAGTCTGACATCACTCCATGCCACTGAGATGGAAAATCATGAAGAGAGAACTTGGGAGAGGTCCTGTACAATCTACTCCAGCTGCAACCTCTGCTGTAAGGTCGTTTTTTGTTTTTTCTTCCATCATAATCTGATCACTTTGCCTGCATGTTGAGCATAGAGTCTATGCAAATTCTTCTGTTCCTTTAAATTTTAGCGTTCAGAATTTCTAATTTAGGTTTTCGCTGTTACTGCATTTAACCCAAAACACGAATTACGTTCTACCAATCAGGACAATGGTCAGATACAGTCCAGCAGTTTAATGAAGCAGTTTCTTCTCCATGAAGGAAACAAACTTACTGAATCTTGGGAGTACTTTGATATCCCAGAATCCTCCTCTTTCAGATGAAGCTGTACGTTTCGGTTATCGTCGCTCACAACTACCTAAATCAAACGAAAAAGTGTATTTTCAGAAGATGTAAAAACATTAAGACCACTTCAACTGCTTTACAGAGACACACAAACAGACAAGACTTACTGGTCCCAAGGCCTCAGGTTTTCTTTTTTGCCTCTTGCCTTCCACGTGTTTACAGGCACCTTTAGAAATTTTATGAACTCGAAGCTCAGACATCTTTTCTCCCTTGTGCTTCTCCACCTGCATATTGGCAAAAAAAAATTAACATATTAAAGCAAATGGCTGTGAAAAAAACCTATGTGATTTATGTTCATTTACTAATGTGAGTACATGCAGCAACTAAAGCACTTTTCCAAATGAATGAAATTAATTTCTTAACAATAAATGTCCATGAAAACCAACCAGTTAAACATGGATTTGTGAGAATGATGACACAAACACTTCTGGCTTTTCTCAATAACTTCGTTAGTGTAGTTGTCGATGGCTGTTTTTTTATAAGCTGTTCTATTTTCAAGTTTGAACCACCGAATAAAGGATTTGATATTCTATCGTCCACTTGTGTCAGTGAAGGACTGCAAAATACATAAATACAGACAAAGTACACCTGAAGAAAAAACACACAAACGATTTAAACAATTCCTACCTTTGTCTTTTCATATTCTTGTTGAATTTCCGCTGGCTTGTATATGTGAACTGGAGTTCGGAATATTACTGTTAAAAAAAAAAAAAAAAAAAAAAAAAAAATTATATATAAAAGTATACACACACACACACACACACACACACAAGTGCACATAAGAACTAGAAAACTAAAACAGCTTCACAAAACCCCTCTACAAAGAAAAAGTGTATCAAAGTGTTTTAAAACATGCAGTTCAGAATTTGTAAGCAAAAGACTTAATCTATGAAATGTACGCAAACTATCCCGGTACAAAAGCCCTGTCACTGACTTGTTGATTTCAGTAGCCCCTCCCACATAAAAAAAACAACACATGTCCGGACAAATCCTATAAGTTTTAACATGGTTAAGGAAATGCATTCATTCATTAAATTCATTCCTTTATCTTTATATGACCGACATATTATTTTCAATTAGATAACGTAATTTACACTTGTAAAAACACGGTTAAAATCCTGCAGATTTCACGTCATTTCACGTACATTTTCTTCCATCCAACCTCTATCTACCAGGTCAGAAAAGTTAACTACTGGACCAGCGGATTTCAAAATTTAAAAGTAATAACTTGCAGACTGTCGTGTATTTTTTGTTTATTTCTGAGCTTAACCCTGTTTCTTATTTAACTGCTCACACTTAGCTAGTTTGCGGTTCCTAGTACTAGAACTAACTGCAGTGTTAACTTACCAAGTCAAAAACAATAAATCTTTCAACTAATTTCATTCCACGAACGGAATTTCACAACAAAATGCGAAAATGTAAAAACCTACATTTCATCACAAACACATAAAACTAAACATCAGCTACCTATGTAGCAAGTACTTTTTCACGTTTAAACCAGTGGCTGTCTTGCTACTGTAACTAAGTAGATGTAACCAGTCGCCCAGCATCACTTAACACCTGACAGTATCTACATTAAAAGCGCTGTCAAAGTGTTGCGCTGACTCGATCGGAGGGTAACTTCTAAAAAACACTGAAATGTAACAGCATGTTACTGTTCGCTGTCAATCGCGGCGCTGCACCTTCACCCCCGGCCTCTCCCTCACGTTGCTCCGTGCTCCGTTCGCACCGCTCCGGATAGCTTCGGCGCACCATGTCCCAGAGCTCGGTGTTGACCAGTGTTTTCTCCCGGGACCGTCTGCGGGCCCAGCTGGAAACCCGCAGCCGGCAGATCGGGCAGTTCGGGGTGCTGAACTCCACTTTCTGCCTGAAGCAGGGGAGGCAGACCGAGTGGCTGCACGGCATGGTCACGGGCTCTGTAAATATCTCGGAGCAGAGCGGACACCGCGCCTCGTCCTGCGTGAGAACGCGCGCGCTCGCCCCCACGCCAGCGCCGGCACGCGCGGGCCCAGCTCGGCCTCTCTGTCCTTCCATCTTCCCGAGTCCACCGCTAGCGCACTTTGCGCAGTTCACCGCCGCCATCTTCGCCGATCTTTCCCTGCCTCCAGCTTTCAAGTCTCCGCCCAGCGTTTGCTACTGGAACTAGTTGCATCCAGTGCCAGTATCGGCGGCTCGACACATTTGGTTTAAAAATGCAACACGCATGTAGCCAAGTAAATAATGCATAATTGAAGCGTTATCCTGCATTTATATTCCTCATTTAATTTTGTGAATCTACATTTTATAAACAACTGAAGAAGTATTATTTAATGTAATCCCATGTTTTAAAATGTAGTACTAGTTGTTTCCATTTTAGTCTATAAATTAACTTCACTCACGAATGACACAAACTCTCCATGAATAGCACTTTTTATTTATCAATATTGATGCCTAATTCCATTATTGTACACTTATCTACACCGCTAACTAAATTGTGCCACATCCCACACTGTCCGTGTAGAAAATTAGGCTTAAACGTAATATATATATATATATATTATGTATTAATGTATGTTAGGCAGTGTAACAATATGGAATTTACTTTTATGTAT
>JABJVR010009427.1:0-46289 GCA_025773905.1 Chitala chitala
CCCCCCCCCCCCCCCCCCCCCCCCCCCCCCCCCCCCCCCCCCCCCCCCCCCCCCCCCCCCCCCCCCCCCCCCCGTTTCAGCTCAATTATAGTTACAATAGCCTTGAATTACACTCATTCTAACTCATCTCCACAAAAAGCATCAATTAAAGCATTATTCATATCGAGAATGTGTAATTCAGACCGTGAATGACCTGTTCAGTGGAAAGCATAGGAAGAGGGCCCAATAGAGTTTCACTACGCACTGAAGCTTCAAAATCTCTTTTCAATGCTGGTGCTGGGTGTAATCAGCAAATACACGCAGTTCACCAGAGCAGTAAACATGGCAGCTTCATACAGCTTATCAGCATTCTAAATGCTATCACTTTTACAAATTATGTCGAGGCAACCCTAACCTCAAAGCATTGTTTACCTTTACTGGCAGCTTCTGACACTGATATGCTAAGGTGCAGTGACTATAATGTTCCGTAAATGTTTTCCTAATGTGGACTGCTTGCTCATATGCTATACAGCATGGGTGTCCAATCATGGTCCTGGAAGGCCGCAGTGGGTGCAGGTTTTTGTTTCAGCCAGTTTCTGCTGTTCATTGAATCTTAATGTCAATTTACTATTATTGACTTTTTTGTATAGTTGTTATATATAATTGTGTCAATCCAGAAATTCTGAACAAGCTTCATTCATTTTTAAAACGAATTTTAAAAGCATGGCGAAGACTTGCTGATGCTGCTTCTTAGTGTTTTTTAACTATTATGATATACTTTGATCTTTTAATCAATTTTTTGTTAATGGTCACTTAAGTCCTTAAGTCACTGTTTCTGATTAAACATTCTTTGTCATTGGCATCTGTTTCTGCTGTTCATTTATTATTACAATTTGAATGCAGTGAATTATTCCTGGTTTGAATATGACACCATGCTAAATTATCCAAACTATTTCCACTCTGATTCTGCAGTTAGAGCAACACTGTAATGTGTGATTTATATATTTGTTACAGATCTGAAAACACAAGAGACTCATATTTAACTTTCTTTTTTGTAACTGTAACTGTAATCTGCGCAACTGTAACTGGAAGAATACAGAGAAGCAAGGATGTACCTGATATTTACTTGAGATAGTTGTCAAATTAAAATGAATGAACTGGCTGAAAGAAAACCTGCACCCACTGTGGCCGACCAGGACCATGACTGGAGACCCCTGGTACACACCGACCAGGCATAACATTATTGACTTCACCTTCAAATTCTTTAGATCTCAATCCAATGAAGCATCTGTGGGTTGTGCTGGAAAAACAAGTCCGATCCACGAAGATCCCACCTCACAACTTACAAGACTTAGAGCATCTGGTGCTGGCAGCTTGGTGCCAGATACCACAGCATACCTTCAGAGGTCTAGTGGAGTCCATGCCTCAATGGGTCAGGGCTGTTTTGTTGGCAAAAGGGAAACCTACTCAATAGGTCATAATGTTATGGATGAACAGGGTATATGACTATACATTGGTGACTCAGTGTCACTCAGTATGTGAATGTGTGTGTACACGGATGCCCCATACCACACTGGTGTCATGAATAGGGTATATGGTAAAACTTGAGAATACGACCTCGATGGACATCATGTAAGTGGCCTTCAACCAGGAGTGGTATTGTGTCTGGGTGAAAACTACCTCCCACATATAGATTTACCAACACCAGATTTTGTTGTAACCTTTATTTTTTAGTCTTTAGCTAGATAAGCCTGTCACGGGTAACACAAACACAGCATAAGCAAACAGAGTTTTGAGCAAATGATACCTTTACAGGCCTTTTCAGGTAGCACATTTCACCATTATAACTTCACAATACACACAGCCAGATTTTGGCCTCTTATTTATAAATCAGCTGCTAATTACAATACTCACAATTCTCCTTTGATGTTTCTGCTGAGAGGCACGGCATGAAGCGTTCTCCCAGAAGTCGAATTGACCGTCACGTGTTAATCGAGCCGTCGAGGCCAAGGGTTACTTTATTAACTCGGTGAAAAAAGAATCTATGACATGAAAGAGTGCCAGCAAACACAGTAAAACACTTGAAGCCTCCTCTTGTTGAAGGAGGCAGTTCTAGCGCACGTTCTGTATGTAGGTGTATGCTGTTCATTGGGACACAATGACCAGCTACGAGCCACGTTTTGATGGTTGCTGATCACAGATCACAAGTGGTCGCTCATGTCAGAACGAATTCAGTGCCATAGCAGTGTCTGCAGTCGCATTGTGGTCATACCTTAGTGACGGCCACTCAGCTCAAGTTTCACTGCTCTTTATCTTCAGTCCTATGCTTTCTTGGATCGGTTTTGCATTGCCATGATAGTAACATGATAGTAACAGTTTAAGCGGTTGCTGAAATCAACTGCGTCGATGTGCACAAAGTCATCTGTTAATGTCAGCCCTTGTCTGATGTCTGCATGTCACTTCTCTGCTTGTATCCGAAGGAGTAAAGATGTCGTTATAACAATGGATGTTTTGGATTCGCTCCTGCCAAATGTCAAATGTCAGCTAAGGAGGAGTCGTGTGGCACTATCTGTGACAACGAGGACATGGATTGACCCTCTTGATGCTTCATTTTTGGTGCCTGTCTTTGGCAGCTCCTTCTTTCGAGGGTCAGGAGCTATCAGGGAGCTATCCTTGCCTCCACACGCCTCCCTCTGGTTCCTCACTACTCTGACGCACATAACACAACTTCGGCATAGCTCCACAGGGGAGGGGCACACCACACCAAGCCTGCCTGCAGCCGTGTTAGAGTTGCATCAGAAAGCCCGCAGAAGCAACGGTCAGCTTGATTCATCAAGCACCATCCCTTAGCTCTTGCTTGAGTGACCAGGCTGTTCAGTAGCAGAGTTTGGGGTGACACAAAGGGGTGACATTACTGAGGCTGGCCTTGCTCTCCCTGGTTCAAGTAAAGAGGCTCAGAAAGATCAGTCCCCTTAGGTCTTTGAGGCAAAAATAAACTTGTCTGACCATTATCATCTTACCTGTCATACGAAGGTTTTGGCTGTGTGAAGGTTTCTTAACCACATATGTGAATAGTAAGTAGTTATTTTGTATGCCCTATGCAGTCATGTCTGTTCTGTCCCTTTAAGTGTCTTAGGATGGTGGGAAATGGTAACCTTGACTACAACAAGATTGTCTGTCATCCTCCAGCTTTCACTTGGACTTTATTTTGTTAGCTATCATGTTACATGAATACAATTTGTAAAGGAGCGTCTTTGTTCAGACTAGTAGCAGAAGGCAAGAATAATAATTTCCACATTGTTGTTTATTATATTGATACGAAACCTCTTGCAGTTAGAACCAAATTTAACTCCTGTTTAACTCCTATGTAACTCCTATAACTCCTCTATAAAGTAGGTCACATTTCCTTGTGTGGGAGGAGGGACTATGTGACTCATTATTATAAACCTCAATAGATAGAACATCAGGCTGGGATGCAGAAGTCTCCTGGTTCGAATCCCAGCCCAGCCACCAGGTGTGCCCTTGAGCAGGACACTCAGTCCGAGCTCATTGTAACACATATGTGAATTGTTGTAAATCGCTTTGGATAAAAACGTCCGCTAAATGATTAATAATAATAATCTTGTCTCAAAAGATCAGAGTTGTGGGGGCCTTTGCAGCAAAAATATAGATACATAATCTACGTTAGGCCATTAAGCCATTATCATTAAAAACCAGTTAAGCATCCCACTGTGAAGGCTGTACTAACGGCAGGCTGCGGTCTTGGCCCGGACTGCTAATCTCACCTTTGTGGATGCTGTAATGGGTTTTCTGCTCCTTGCACCATCCACAATGCAGCTCCTTTGCTGTTCCAGGGCAGGAGCTTCCTCTGCCACGCTGTGCTGGACTGTGTATCGGCCCGCACTTGGCGGACACGTTAGCCTGACCCATCCCCTGCATGCTGAGCCAGTGATCCTGTTGCTTTGGATGCTCTTTCAGCTTTGTCACCTTATTGGTCCCTTTGACAGTGTTCCTCTCAGTTCCTTTGAAGTAATAGTATTAGACCGTTTCTTTGCTGACGTCTGTATTTTCCACAGTGATTGACGTAGCTTAATTTTACACTGGCCGCTTTGTTCTCTTTGTATTACGGATGTAATAAATCATGGGAAAGGAACAAAGTCTGTATGAAAAGGCCAGGGATGTGTCTATTGTATTATGTTTTTGCTTAGTTGGTACTTCCAGCCAAGGCAACTTTTAAGATTCAAATCCCACTTCCCCCTCCTTTATATGGATGCTTAACCTGCGTATCTATCTGTGACCCCTTGTGGTGATTCATCACTTTTGTATTTTATGTCATCTTTTACAAAATGCAGTTTGTCATGCAGAAATCAACGCACCCTAATTTTCCTCCATCGGTAATCAGCCTGAAACGGAGTTTGGCTGACAACACTTTCTGTACAGTACACTGTAGAAGGAATCGCTGTTTGTTTACTTCTCTGTATTGGAACCATATGGGTTTGGCTGATAGATAAAAAGTGCAGGGGCCGTTGAGATTACAATGAGGCTTATCTGGCTTCTCTGAGAATTGAAGATGGAAAAATATATGAGGAAAGACTAGGGACTATGTGATGATGATTTAACTATTCTAATACTTTCAGTTTGTTGTTAGGGAGTATCAATGATGTGAGAATATATGTGTAAATAGTGAATGTGCAGTAAAATGAACCACAGCATGCAAAATCTGCGAAGATATCATTTTGTTTTATAAGACTAAATTCACTCTACATATAGGATCAAGTTTTCCAATGGCTTGTTCAAGCAGTGATTGGCAAGAGGTAGCCTCAAGCCATTGACCAGGTCTACTGGTACATTTCTACTGAAAATATGTATTTATATTAATAATATATATATATGTATATATATATTAGCACATTTCAAATGCTTGTTACAGTGCTCCTGAACCAAGCATAACAGAGAAGTAAGCCTGGACAGTATACATGGGTGTACACATGGGTGCTTACATTTTTATGTTATGGGTGAACTACATTCTTAAACTGAGAGAACACTCTGTACCCCTGTACACTATGTCTAAGAATTTACTGCAAAGATAAGTCAGAATAAAAAGAAGAAGCGCTATTTTTTTTAAAGGACACATTTTGACAATTTTATTAGTGGGCACTGAAAAAAAAACCATCATCAAAAATCGAATGCTTTATTTTTATATTATAACCTCTGTGTTAAAACATCTCCAGCCCTTACAATTAATGGCCCAGTATGTAGCAGGCCTGCACTCAGCGTCAGCTGAAGTGCGGATGCTCCACGGAGACAGTCACCGTGTGTGAAGCACAAGGCTGCTTACAACACCGTTGTACGTGTGAGAGGAGGCTTTAGGGCCCTTGTTTCCATTTGAATAAGCTTGTCCTTCACTTGGCTTTGTGTCATTGAGGTATTAATGACACTGAAAGGGTTCTCCCTATCACGACTCAGCGGCGCAAACACCGCTGTAGTGGCCAATCAGCCGTACTGGAGTCGAGAAGGGCGACGTTTTAAATGCCCCCCCCTGAGCAGCTGTTGCACCTGCACGTGTGGTACTTACTGTGAATTGCTCCAGTGCATACAAATGGACCGAGAGAGCCATTTCAAATGAGATTAAATGATGTAAAAAACAGTTAAAATGCAACGAGTGAACTTTGGCAATCCTGTGGGACTTGCTGAGGTGTTGTGTAACGGGCCTTGTTGACACGGATAACGCCAGCGGTGTGCAAAAGCAAATGTGGCTGCCCCTTTCATCTACCTATGCAGCAGAGCTGAGATCGAGCATGAAGAACCAAGATGAGGTTGCTGCCTCACCTTTGGTAACAAGCGCTGCCCAGCTGGGAGATCCAGCTTCATGCTGCAGAAATCAATTGCACAAGACTGACTCAGTGGCACCTTGTGTCGTAGCCATAGCTGCAAACAGTTCAGACCAACAGCACAAGTGGAACAGGCTGTCCGACAGACAAAAGGGGTTTTACTTTTGAGACCTGCAAGAACAGCATTGCAGGCACACTGTGTTTCACAGTTGCCATCGGGATCTATTGTACTCGACGAAACACGGCATTTCTTAGTTAAGCACGATATCTCAACCACACAGTCTGAAAGGTGGTAAATTTGGAGACAAAAACTTAATGGAAGAACGTGTTGTCATAGAAATGTTCATGTTGTGCTGGTTTTCACACTAAACTCTGCATATTGGTAAAAATGTAAAAAGTAATAGCGATATTTCAAGGCTACCTGTTTGTGGATTTTATTAATTTCTGCAAATATTTAATATTCTAAAACCGTGGTCACCTACCACCAGGCTGCGGACTGGTACCAGGCAACACAGAAAGAGTAACAAACTTTTTTATTTTTTATTTGGTATGGGACACACAAAGAAAAAAGACAGTTTTATTTAATTTTATTTCCACTTTATTGATCATCGGAGTCTGCAGGGTTAGGGTTAGGGTCGCTCCACTGATTCTGTGTTATTGTGACTCATATTTATTATGTTTGATTATGAGCGCACAATGGCTGGTCTGTGGAAAATTGTGTTACATGAATGGTCTATTGTGCAAAAAAGGATGGCGAAACTTTGTCAAAGCTCTTACATCTGTTAGCTGCTCTGACAGTTTATGGCAGTTATGTAATTTTATTATTCACAGTTACAAAATATTTTTTTTCTTTTTTCATGTTTTTTTTGTCATCAGTTTAAAACTAGATTAAGGTTATGTGTCCAATACGGTGGAGCGATGTATTACACCAAAGAAACATCTAGCAGCTATCCCCAGCCTCAGCACTAGTAGGAACACAGAGTGCATGTTTCACTCTGTGTGGCCATCAGAGCAGGCAGTCAGAGAGCCACAGTAAAACAGAGCACACATGTGGGATTGAGGTTTCTCTAGCATGTCTGAAGTGCCACAAGCGACTCTGCTTCCACTCTGACATTGTTCAACAGCACAAGCTGTTACTTGAATCCCCTCTGAGAAATAAAAGAAAAGCAGCAGAGCACAAAAGAAGAACATTATTGACAGATGTCACATGCTACAGGGGTCCTATTCAGGGCTGGATTATTCTTTAGGCTGAATCCTAATTATACAGAACTCATGGGGTGATGTTTAAATGTTTGTAAATATATTGTATACCTGGTCGCGATTAGTTTTGTCTCTTCCACAGAGAATGAGAAGATAGCTTGTAAGATGTAACACGTAACACACTTCTACAAAACAGCAGTGGTGAATGGGCCAGCTGTTCTTCTGTGTCTTTGTTGTGCCTGTGCACTGATTGAAGCATAGGGTCATGGCTGAATGCAGCCCTGGTCCTATTGCGTGCCATCTGAGCTCCTCTCTAATTGCGGCTCTAGCTGAAGTGGTTTATGTCCGCCTCTGCTGAGCTGTCCTGGAGTCAGTGGTTTACAGAAGCTGAAAGCCCTATGGTAACTCTACATACAGAGCGGGGTGACTTTGCTGTAAGACTTCATTATGACTGGTCATCTGTGCTCTAATGATCAAGCCCTGCTGCAAAACAAAGTGGGATCCATAAAATCAGACACTGTGTATTACAACATCCCAACACTTCAAGTTGCCAATGTACTACAGGACATGTGAGGGTTGTGAGAGGAGCTCTTGGTTAGTCAGGAAACGCTTGCGCACTTTCAGTGTGACAGAACAGGACCTGCTTTACGATTGCTATCGAATCACACAGTTTATCACAGGAAGCGGAGCTGACACACTGGCAGTCGCAATCCGTCACTCCCGCCCCACCCACAACTGCACCCGCACTCCATCCCTGCTAACCAATCTGCTTCCAAGTTCCAAGTCAGCTGATCTGTAGCTTGGACACATGTGCAAGCCAATGCAGCTGTTGTTCCGGCAAGGCTCAAGACTCCAGACTCTTTTATGAGAATTAATGTCTCATCAAAGCCAAAAGGCCTGAATTATGCAATGCCTCGCCAGCCACCAGTATGAGCACCTCTGGGTTGGACGCCTTACAAAGAAACAGAGAACTCTTGCTAAGCTCAGAGACACATTCCAATGACTGCACATTCAAGCCGGTTGGTAAAGCACAAAAAAATAAATAAAAGAGACGAGTTAAAAGGAACAAGCGGACCAAAAGTTTAAAGAAGCCAGACTTTGATGGTTTACGTGTGCCATGGATCAGCTGTAGTACTGAAATAACAAGACTTATTGGAGAATACTTCTGTCCCTAGGAGATGGTACACCCAGGTTCTTCATCCCAGAGCCTTTATTCTATAAACACAGGTAACGTGGGGAGCATCTTTGAGTCCATAAACTGTTACTGAAAAACTAATTTGTCAGCTCACAGTAGGAACAGTGTGGACAGGTCTTCAGCACTAGGAGGAAGAAGGGTATACACACTCGCTTTGTGTTGGTTAAAGCCAAACAGGCGACCCAAGCGAGTTGTTGGGTAGGGTTGGGAACGGGCCGTGCTCGCTTTTGGCGTCTGGGGTTATGCAATGATGCTCTGACATTTACTGTCTTGTGACAAACATAGCAGCGGTAATGAATTACACCTTAACGGAGAGGTTTACATAGTTGTACAGAGCATACTGTGCTGTTAAGAAATGTTACGTGTTAGCTAATCTGTTTGGATGGAACAGGCAGGCCCCCTCTTTGGGGTAATGCGCACCATGTTTATGTGCTGAGTGTTTCTGCAGTGCATTTAGCGGGATACCTTCCTGCATGGGACGCCTTCGCTCTCGAAAGAGTTTATTTGGGTAGGCCGTTGTGTTTCTGTTGCAGCGTACTTTAACCCTAGGAAAGAGCCTCTGTGTAAACTCTGTGAGCCTCAGACAGGCTTGTGCTCCGTGGAGAGGGGAGTCTCAAGGTCGTCTGAGTCTCAGATGAGATGGTGAGTTTTGTATTTTTAATTCCATTATCAACCCATGTTGAATAGATGAATAGATGTTTTTTTCAAAGCAAGTTAGAAAAGTTTTACTTTGCAGACTTTGGACATTATTAAAGTCTGGCCTTTTAAGTGAAACTGAACAAGTGCCTATGTCAAAGGTACAACAGCAATGCCCCCTTTTGGATCTGATCGCTTATGTCTTATTTACTACTACTACACTTATTGCCCTCTGCAGATATACAAGTTGAACCAGTATTTCTGTGCTGAGGAATACTGTAACTGGAAATGCTTTTGTCTTGAAGGGCAACTGTAGAGATGGGCTGGAGACATGGTCAGTGCTTACGCCCACTTTCACTTATTGTACGGCCCTATGGAGAGAAAGTATCGGATGACTTTTGTTGGCTCTCTTATGTGTTTGCCAAAGTGCTCCTGACCTGCTGCCTTTAGTTTTGAAGATGAAAGTGTCTGTGGTATAAATCAAAAGGATGCAAAGCATGCACATACTCGCACACTCACACACACACACACACACACACACACCATATCTTAAATCCCCATCCAGTTTCAACTGCCCACCCAAGAACAGGTCAAGTTGAACTTCCCCTTATATTTCACAGTACCTCTTGAAGAAGGAGGGAGCTATCTTTCAGTTTTGTCTCTTTCCAAATTTGGAAGGGCTTGAACTTCTGAGCGATATGTTACAGCCACTGGCACCCGCTTGGTTACTGTTGCTATGCTTAGTAGAATGTTGCCGTTGAGAATATAGCCAATGAGGATGCAGAGGAGACAGCAGATTGAAACTGCTGGAAAATAACAATATATCACATCTAAATGGGAGATTGGATTTGTTGACACACAACTATTAACCTCATTAAACATCCAAAAGACTGGATTCCAGTTTTGAGAACGATTGTATGACAATGACAATAAACAGGTTACATGTGTTTAAATTTGTGTCTACGTGGTGATTAATAATCCTTGCACTGCAGTCTATTTTTGCTAGTTTTGGTATTGCCAGTCTTAAAATGTTATCTGGATTCAAGATTATATTCCACATTATCTTAATTTTTGACAACCATTAAACATTGTAGATAATCAGCATGCATGTCATTACACTAAATGTGTCGCAATATGTTATATAAGGTGCTTGTGGTTGTATGTGTAAACACAGGACAAATTGGACAAATGTGGTATCAGTCAGGATGTGGAGTTGCTTAAACACCCATCTCTCTCTCATCCTCAGCTCCCAGTCATTTAATCTCCTACTATCCCTTACTCATTTTACCCCTCTGTTCTTGTGCTCCCCCCCTTTCCTGACACAAACAAACACCAACACTGGGGTTAAGGACCTGGCCTGGACAGGTGAAGTCTTTGCATATTGAAATCCCGAACCAAGGAGAGGCCGCTGTATCCTTAAGACGTGAAGTTTGAACTGTTGTGTTAAACATCCTTTAGTGGAAAAGAATGTAAAAGGAGACTGTCTGCCTTATGCTCCGAGTGAGTGTGTGAACGAGAGCAATGCAGTGCCCATTGGCTGGGATGACCCAGCCCGTTACGGTGGCTGTAAATGCCGGTCTGGCAGCTATGGTGCACCAGGTTTGGCAGGAGGCACCAAGGAACATCTGAGTCGTTGTTCAAGACCCCTCCTGTCCCTCTCAGATACAATTAGTTACAAGGAGCACAACATTGGCTCTCAGCTGCTCTCGGGTGATATGCTAAGTTTACCATTTTAGTTGCTCCGTTAGCCTAAACAGAAGGAGTCACGGGGCGGTAAGTGGAATCCTCCTGGATGGCGTGCGAGTGATGTCTTTAAAAGGGAAATCCACATTACAACTAAAGATGAGTCGGCCAACAACTGTTTAGGTTGCTGTGTTGACAGCTCTTGGGAATTGCTGGCACTTGGCTAATCTGAATCTAAACTGAATCTGACTCCTTTCCAGCCCTGACTGTTGCTCTGGGGATTTGGCGATAAAGTAGTCAAAGACCACATATCCGTTGCTCCCGAGTATTGACAACATGGTTTGGTTGCCTTCTGCTGACCATTGTCGCTAGCAAGGTGGGAGCACTGCAGTTGGGGTGCACTTGGTGTCACCGTACGCTGTCGCTAAGGGCCATCTGACACAGGGAACATTCAACGCTTGGCATGGGTTGGGATGCAGGTAACGGTGCAGAAAACATCACACTTGCTGAGATGTGAGGCAGGACGGCATTCCTGTACCTATCTGGAATGTAACCCCACATGATAAAAAATTCGAATAAAATGGTTCAGACTGCTTCATGCAATATTAATCCCAGACTCCTTGAATGTATGTGCACATCTGTCTTTTAGGTAGTTGGGGCCAGTGTTATTCATAACAGGATTCTTAGATAGGACTAATGGCTATTCTAAATAGGATGTTAGAACTATTGTTACAGAGAATCAAATTTTCTCACAACAATCATACAGGCTCACTGACATGGAAAGAGGAAAGAAAAGAAAGCTAAATGGTTTTAATGTCTGTTTGTGTGTTAAAATGCACAGGTCTACTGTACAGTTTATAAGAAGCTTATTACAGAGTTTATTTGTGTGTTAAAATGTAAAGAGGCCTGTTACACAGCGTGTTGGTGTGTTAAAAACTAGAGAGGTCTGTTACACAGTGTGTTGGTGTGTTGAAATGCAGAGAGGCCTGTTACACAGCGTGTTGGTGTGTTGAAATGCAGAGAGGCCTGTTACACAACATGTTGGTGTGTTGAAATGCAGAGAGGCCTGTTACACAGCGTGTTGGTGTGTTAAAAACCAGAGAGGCCTATTACACAGCGTATTGGTGTGTTGAAATGCAGAGAGACCACAGTGAGGGGAAAATGAGGAAAGAAGGGGGTGGGGTGGTGGTGATCGAACAGAGCGGTTGGAAACGGCACAGGATCCCATCGGTGGGGCATCTTGGTGCAATGCAGACAGCATTGCCATGGCAACGGGCGGAGGAAGCGCAGCAGAGGCAGGGAGGATTACTGGGGAGGCTGTGGCACAGGGAACAGGAGCACTGCAAAGGCCCAGGGCCCGACACCAGCTGCCCAGTCCGGGCAGTGCACCCCCACCTTCTGCTAACCTGCTTCATCTAGTGGCAAGAGATCAGCATGGCAGCATAATGGTTTAGACATCCTGTACCTTTCGAGACTTCAGATTTTAACAAAATCAACCTGAACATGTTTAAACTCAGTCCCAGGTCATACTCTGTAAGCAGAATATACAAGAATATGAATAGAAGTGTTTCATTTGCAGCGAAGTATAATCTTGGCTCTGGTGATATGAGATTCAGGCTAACTATACATGGTCAGTAAAAGATCAGAGAAAACAGGAGATTGTTTTTCAACAAATCTATCATGAATTACTGCTTCCATGCACTGAAACTGTGATAAAGACATTTGTTTTGCGCTGCAAGACTTTCTGACTAGATGAAGTCTGTTTTTTATCTACAGCCAACAAGAACATAACTGCACTTTAATAAAGCATAAGATACAATACATGCTCTCATCTGTATATCTGCCTAGCTGCAAGAGAAAATATGTGCATGTAGGGTTTATTGTCATCAAAGGACTTCCGTTGTGCTTTGAAAACAAAAAGTTTTTCAAGACAAGATTGCTGCATGGTTTATTTCTTTACCTTTGACAAGTGTTTGAAATCTGCTTGAGGTCAGGTAACGTGCCAGTGTGGAGACAGTGACACTTGTACATGTGTACATGCACGGATGGACAGACGCACCCCTTGGTGTCTGTGTGCCTGTGTATGTGCGCGCGCTCCAGGCGGTAGTCGCCCCACCGAACAAGCTCTCCCTCCCGCACCAGACTCCTCCTCCTTCCTCCTCACCACACAGTGGAAATATTCCTGGTTACAGACTTAAAAATAGAATCTCACAGCGCTCTTGCAGTCGTCCATTGTGCTACTTCGATGCCATATGCGTATACAAATGCACACGCGCAGGTTTCAATATTCTGTTGTCAATGCTGCCATGGTGATCCTTGGCCTGGTGTAGCAGAAATGCAGTCAGCTACCTTAGATTCATGGCTTTCATTTCATCACTCATTGTATATCGTTTCAGTCGAATTACTCTCTCTCCCTTTCACAATTGAAAAACATATTTGGGTGAATTACAATCGCTGGCCTTTACTGAGATGTGCTGTGCTATACTGAGCTGATAGAGCTGAACCGTGCTCACAGAGCTGTACCCTGATGACAGAGCCCTACCGTGCTGACAGAGCTGTATCCTGATGACAGACCTCTGCCGTGCTAACAGAGCTGTACCCTGATGACAGAGCCCTACCGTGCTGACAGAGCTATACCCTGATGACAGAGCTCTACAATGCTGACAGAGCTGTACCCTGATGACAGAGCCCTACCGTGCTGACAGAGCTGTACCCTGATGACAGAGCCCTACCGTGCTGACAGAGCTATACCCTGATGACAGACCTCTGCCGTGCTAACAGAGCTGTACCCTGATGACAGAGCTCTTACCAGATGACAGAGCTCTACTGTTCTGACAGAGCTGTACCCTGATGACAGAGCTCTTACCTGATGACAGAGCTGTACCCTGATGACAGAGCCCTACCATGCTGACAGAGTTCTACCATGCTGACAGAGCTGTACTCTGATAACAGAGCGCTGCCGTGCTGACAGAGCTGTACCCTGATGACAGAGCTCTACCATGCTGACAGAGCTGTACCCTGATGACAGAGCTCTTACCTGATGACAGAGCTCTACCATGCTGACAGAGCTGTACCCTGATGACAGAGCTCTTAGCTGATGACAAAGCTGTACCCTGATGACAGAGCTCTTACCTGATGACAGAGCTCTGCCGTGCTGACAGAGCTGTACCCTGATGACAGAGCTCTTACCCGATGACAAAGCTGTACCCTGTGACAGAGCTGTACCCTGATGACAGAGCTCTTACCTGATGACAGAGCTCTGCCGTGCTGACAGAGCTGTACCCTGATGACAGAGCTCTTACCTGATAATAGAGCTGTATCGCCCAGACAGATTTCTGCCATGCTGACAGAGCTGTACTGTGATGACAGAGCTGTACCTTTGTGGCAGTTGCCGTACTTTAGAATGCACAGTAAGCCCCCAATGCAATCAAAGGACGGAACAGCCCAATGTATTTTACAGAAGCCCCCTTTAAACCATCACACACTTTAAGAGGGAAAACTACCCCCATAAAATTACAAGCCAAACGTATCATCACATCAGTTTTTCACGGTTTAACTGAAAACATTTAACACTTATCAAAAACAAACTAAAACATTTACTATCTACCAAAACAACAAAATATCAATAAATCGTCACAGTGCACAAAACAAACAAACATTCTCACAAAAGTGAGCCAGTACCAAAATACATTCTACCACCTAACAGATATGTGAATTATGATGGTACATCAGTCTTTCAAGCCGACTGACTGAACCATATCATCCAATGGTGTAAGTCTTCCTAGTGTTTCTAATCTTCCGTGTTCAGCACAATTTCCTCTTTAATCCATGTAATTTATTTTCTATTGGTTTTTTGTATGGTCCCAAATAACTCCCTTGGCTTATACCTCTCTTTCTTCCCTTTCTTCCTTTTTCTATATATTTTTTGGTGTTTTTGGCCCCACCCATACCAAATCATTCTTCAGGTACCCCACAGTAACAAATGTTTGGAATTTTTAGCCGTTCAGAAAAGCCTCAGTTTTGTTTTAGGAGACTTCCATTTTATTTTTGTTCAACACATGCATCTAAGATGGAGTCTTACCCTTTTTTTATGTGCAGGCATCCCATAATCCCCCACCCTCCAGCCGGTGGCAAAGGAGGACCGTAGTACGGCTTTATGTGTGCCACAATCACTGTCTACCTATTTATTATGAAAATCCCATCTTATTGTGTAGTTCATGGTCCCAACTGCTTCTCAACTACTACTAGCCCTGCCCACTTGGGTTCTAATTCATGAGAGACGTTATCACAGGTTCTAAACAAATCACGTCATTGTTTATGATCATATGATCATTGATCACAGTGATCACATGATCATATGATCACGTCATTGATCACGTCAACTGCTAAACTGTACACTTTTACATTGGGTGTGTACAGGCCCTGGATAGTCTCGCCTCCTCTTTCCATACGCTTCTCTGAACCTACTGTGCAAGAAGAGTTTGATCATGGACATTCCTGTAAACTTCAGTATGAGGTGCACGGGAAAGTGAAACAAGTCATTGTAATGGACCATCTAAGTTCCTTCCCAGAGCTAACATGGCAGGCGTGTGCCTGAGGATTCATGTCCACGAGACATTCATGGACAGTGGTATTGATGGCAAACTGAAATTCAGGGGTAACTGCTTGACCCAATCCTGGTGATGGTTTTCTACCAGAGAGGGAATCTTAGCTTTCAGTGTTCTGTTTATTCACTCCATAAGATTTGTATGTGGATGGTATGCTGCAGTTAGCTTCTGGTGTACTTCCCACATGTCACACAACTTAGCCTTTAGGCGGCTCGAGAACTGGAGCCCTTGGTCTGATACCATATATGCTAGAGCTCACCATTAGAGTTTTTCTTTCCTTTAAAGCAAACAACTCCACCCATTTGAGTATTAGTCAACACTGAGAGAGTTGAGGGCAGCATTCCGTGCCTTACTCATGGGTTAAGGTCCCCTGAGATCCACTCCAATCATCGTCTCTACTTCATTTATCTCAATGGATTGTAAATGTCCTGAAGGCTGCTCTTGGGAACTCTTATAGTCTTGGCAAAAGTTGATGTGTGGAAACATCTCTCAAAATGTTTTGCCACCAGGCCACTTTCAAGCTCCTCAAAAGTGTCTCAAGTTTCCCTGAATTCCCTCCAAATGGACTGTCATGAAAATACTATAAAAATGATGTGGATAGATCTACCAATTGATATTCTACCCCCTGATGTTCTTCAAAATGGATTCTGTCCATCTTGCATGTACACATCTAGTCATCCTTCAACCCTAAATACACAAGGCTGATATTTTGTGCTTGAGAAAATTCCTGAAAGCTGTTAGGAAAGTCAGTTCAACTGTTTTAAGCCATCACTGTGTTTACTGAGCAGCTACTGACATGCAGGACAGAGCGTCAGGCACCACATTGTAAGAACATTTTCTATAGATGACTTGAAACTGAAAGTAATTGGTGTGGCCACCGGTAAAGTGTGAGGAGGTCTTGGGCTTGTTAATATGACAGTGCTGTACCCTGATGACTGAGCTGGCTTAGGCTCAGATCAACCAAACCTAACCTGCCTTACACCCTTTGTTTAATGGGATTGGTTTTTTGCACTGACACATTTAACCATTTAAAGCGGGCATTTACTGGTGTTTTCCCAAAATTTACCCAGTTAAAACATAACCCATAATCAAGACACCATATTCTGACAGTATATACCAGTACTTGATGGTCAGATAACTGTAATCCTTGAATCATACTCCAGTAACATGTATTCCAATTTTCTTCCCCTGGGATACAAAAAAAATCTTTCTTAGGATTTATTTGCTTTGGTGAGTGTTTATGCAGTATGAAGGCAGCTCTACAGTGTGCCAGAACCGATTTTTATGCTTCCCTGACCTGTAAATCTTTAAATGGCACATCTACAGCTGGAGCAGCTCGCCCACCAGCAGTGCACTCCCAGAATATCTCGCTATGACTACCGCTGCCTTGTTCAGACACCGATACTATATTTAGGATCAGGTAGGCACACAGGTCAGTTACCTGTAGTCACATCTCTATTTACTCTGGTGCATGAAAAAGTAGATTCTCTGAAGCTCATAAATGAACTATATCTGTAGATAATACGTAATATGCCACGCCAACAATGTACAGATGGTCCCCAAGTTACAATGGTTCGACTTACGATTTTTCGATCTTATGATGACGATAGCGGTACGACAAAATTGTAAAAAAAATTAAAGTTTTCGTGCGGCTGGCAAATATGGTACAATACGTTGGGACGCTGCCGGGATGTCCGCGTCTCCCGCCCTGTGAGATGCCTCACTCTTACCAGATCGACAGAGTTCAGTTGTCTCGGTGTTAGCGTAGTTTTTTCTGTGTTTTGGCCATGTCTCGACTTACAATATTTTCCAAGTTATGATGGGGTCATCGGAACGCATCTCCATCGTAAGTCAGGGACTACCTGTGTAGGATTAGATAACTGGCATGACATTTTACTAAATGCAGAACTCTGGTGTCCTGTGATAGTGACACTCCATTACCAAGAACTACACTCATCAAGTAAACTCTGCAGCCTATAGTAAAGGTGACACTTTCACGGTATTCGTCTGTTCCAGCCACTGCGCTGCTCGCACCATCTACCTCCAAGCTCAGTCACTGAATATTTCATCAAACGGTCCCAGTGGACAGGACATCCTGCAGTGCTGGTATTCAGGAACGTGGCCGAGGAGGTTTTTGTGCTGGAACAAAGAGGAGCTAGGGGTGTGTGTATACACATGCATGTCTGTGTATGTTTTTGTGTGTGTTTGCACTTGTGCGTGCATGTGCATAAGTATGTGCATTTGTGTACGCGTACACACACACGTGTGTGTGTGTGTGAGTGTTTGTTTTGGCTGGGGGCTCACCAGACCCTGCCATGATCTGAAAAGGACAGAGGGCAGGAGTTGGGCTGTGCCCCTCCAACAAGCCTCCCATCACGGTTGTGCTTTTTATCAACAAGCGCTCCAAAGAAAGCCAGGTGACCAGTGAGTGTTCTAGCTACTCTCCGATCACTAACTCACTTCAGAACCCTGGGGCTGCTCTTCCAGCTGAGCGTCTCCAACACAGCTGAGGATCCAGCTGAAACCATCCAAACCGTCTGGCTGCACCCGTTAATGCTTTGTGCACTTCTAAGCCGAATTTATGTCCTGGCAAACCAGGAGACCGCTGAAATTTAGTGCAGTATTTAATTGCCTTCCGCTGAGCATAGTTGCACTTTGTAGCAAACCCTGTCTGGATTCCACAAATTGCTTTTTGACAAACGGTCGTGTACTCTCAGATGTTTAATTTGGCACACCGGAGCACATCTGGTGAAAGCGGTGCACCTGTGAGTTCACGTGACACACGCCTTGGTGCATGACCTTTCAGTCCCCTCCCACACACCACCCCGCTGTGTGTGATCATCCTTTACCTCTGCTTCACTGAACCGTCTGGGAACCTGCTCAGAAGAGAAAACCTTCAGTGAACATTTCCACTATGTGTCAGCTTGTAAACCGTGTTTTATATTTTTAAGGCCAGCCCATGTCCAGCTAGACAACCGGGTAAAGTGTAGTGCTGTAAGCTGTATAATAGTTTTGAATAAAAGTGTCCATTACAGAACTGTACACTGCAGCCTTTTTTGTCACAGTATGGAGAAAGAGAGTTAGAAGTTCATATGAAAATCTTAAGACCTCTAACTGTTTCCACAAGATCAAAATCTGTGACTGTATAAACACACTTACACAGCGGTATTTTGCAAGTAAACAGCTTTTAGGTATGGTCAGAGCATAGAAATAAATGCATTACATTTTTAACCCACAAATGTGTATATTTCTACTATATATACACATTGCACTTTGTCACACTTGGGTTCAGGAGACAGGAAACTGAATCAGTGGTTTCTAATCTCAGCCACACTGTCATCTTAATGAGGGTGCCAGAAATGTGTGACCTGTAACTCAGTGGCAGAGCTCTCTTCCTTTGTCAAACTGCACTCTACATCACCTTCAGGCTGTCATTATTTGGCTGATGTGTGAAAAGCTCTTCCAAGGTCAGTGTCTTCCTCATGTCAGCAAAGTAGCAAGTCTGACCTCCTTAGTCCCACAATGCCATGGTTCTGAAGTTTAGATGGCTTTCTGTGGCACCTATCCAAAGTTCCATGATTGGTTCTAATATATGCAGAGCGTCGCCATCTTCAGGAATTGTCTCACGCTCCCCGCTTTTGCTTGACAAAAAAAGTATCACATTAGAATGAGAAGCCGAGAAGCCTAGAAGCCTAAAGCCACTGGCAGGTCAGATCCTGTCCTGTACAATACATGCTATTGAGGATCCTGTGTTTCTGTGAAAACCTAACAGAAACAACCCATGCCTGTCTACAACCATATGCAGTAATTTGGTACATATCAATTTGCAAAGGTATTAGGCTAATAGTCCACGTGGAGGGAAAAAAGTGCATTCTTGTGTTGTCTATTCTGTTACAGTATTATCTAAATGCATTTGGGCCAGATGAACCCACAGAGCTGTAAAATGTTGAAGCGTTACTCTCAAATTAATTTAGGTTATTTTTAGCCTGTAAGCTTAATATACTGTTGTTGCCTGTACCAAGTGCTCTGTCTCTTCTCTCTGTGTCTAATTCTTTGTTCTGTGTGTGTGTGTGTGTGTGTGTGTGTGTGTGTGTGTGTGTGTCCATATGCGGACAGATGCTGGAACAAAGAAACTCCGAAGCACAATTCGACGGAGCACAGAGACAGGGATCGCCGTGGAGATGAGGAACCGGGTGACGCGTCAGGGCAGCCGTGAGTCCACAGACGGCAGCACCAACAGCAACAGCTCTGACGGAACGTGAGTGACTGTCGGCAGCGAGACTGGGCACACATGGGCGACATCCTGGCCGTAACCTAAAAGTAATTCGAGTTAAAGAGCTAGCTGTGAGAGAAAGGTGACAGGGTGTACCCAAACTTTTGCTGCAGCTTTTGAGGATGCCACCACTCATGTGCACAGTCACTGTTATAATGTCACTGCCTATGCAGCAAAATTTAAGCTCCTCCCCTTATACTGTACACCAGGTTCATTTTCCCCACAACACGATTGGGGGTGGAGAGCCAGTTCAGTGACTTCCTGGATGGACTAGGCCCCGCCCAGATCGTTGGACGACAGACATTAGCTACACCCCCAATGGGTATGTCCCTTCTTTGCTTAAACTGTTATGCTGAACCAGAACCAGTAAAGTCACCACGAGCCACAGTGTGGAATCAAGAACTGAACAAAAAAAAAAAAAAAGCTATTTTAGGTTCTCAAAGCAAACAGTTATATTAAGAAATAAAGCTACGTGATGTATATGGCGTTGCAGCACCATCTTGTGTTTATCAATGGAACTGCAGAAAATTATACAAGAGCTTCAAAAGGATTGTTGATCATATGTACCTTATAATAGTACCATGTTAAATTACTGTCTATACACGTGTGACGTTTGGTATTAAGTCAGGTTTTAAAAATTATTTCAGAAATAACTGTGTGTGTGTGTGTGTGTGTGTGTGTGTGTGTGTTTGACTGACAAAATTATGACTGACAAAAGCAGTCACAGAAGTACATGCTGCTAGCACGTTTTCTGTGGCGACAGGTTTATGTGTCTGGAACTTTAAATATGTGACACTGCGTGCGTTTTGGGTGTTCTTGATTGGTTGACCTTCTTGGAGTTGCGGAGCTGCCATTTTATGGTGTCGTGTTGAGCAGGAGATGTCCATGTGGGCGTGGTAGACAGAGGCGGGCAGCTAGAAGTGGAGGTCATCGAGGCCCGTGGTTTGACTCCCAAACCAGGGTCAAAGTGCATTCCAGGTAATGTGGTGCCGTCCACCAGACTCTACTACGCCCCACAGTGAACTATGTCATCGTCCTCAGACAACAAACATTCACCAAATGAACTCATGCATTGCTTTGCTCACAGTTGTGACCCTCTAACCTCCACTTTGACCTTTTGGTAATACACTCATATTTGCATGCCCCGCAGTATCATACGTTAAGGTGTATGTGCTGGAAAACGGGTTCTGTCTGGCGAAGAAGAAGACCAAGGTGGTGAAGAAGACGCTGGACCCTGTGTACCAGCAGGCCCTGCTCTTTGATGAGAGTCCTCAGGGGAAAGTACTCCAGGTGGGCCCCCACGTCCTCACTTGAGTCACAACATTTCACAAACAGGAGCGAACTTGCTGGAGTGCTCACACGTCCGTCATGCTGCCCTTGCCTACGTCTCGCCCTCACAGGTGATTGTGTGGGGTGATTATGGCCGCATGGACCACAAGTCCTTCATGGGCATGGCTCAGATCCTGCTAGATGAGCTGGACCTGTCCTCCACAGTTAGCGGATGGTACAAGCTCTTTCCCACCTCATCATTGGCAGAGCCCAGCATCGGGCCCCTCACCCGCCGTCTGTCCCAGTCCTCCCTGGAGAGCTCCACAAGTCCGTCCTGCACCTAGCACCCGGCGCCATCCGGATCCCGGGACCACACGCACGGCGCATGAAATCACAGACCACAGATTCTCTTCAAAATCCACGCAGATACACATGCCTCAGCATGCGCACACACCCACACACGCACACGCACACGCACACGCACACACACACACACACACACACACACACACACACACACACACACACACACACACACACTCACACAGGTATCAGTTATAAAGACACACTATCTCTCTCCCGCTTTAAGACTGAGGACTAAAAAAGGGAAATACAAGCAGGACTTAACCGTAACTCGCATCTTCTCTTCTATACATACTCACAGATACACAGACATTGGTATATATACATAGGTATAATGTTGAATGTCTGAGCATACAACTGTCTCTTTTCCCCATTGTATTCTGGGCCAGAGCAGGGGTCTGCATGAAGGAGAGAGAAGGTTCTGTCTTGTCAATAAGCTTGGCACACAAATGCAACCAAATATACGTACCACCACCCCCTACCAATGCTTCCCCAACAACCAAAGGACAGAGCAATTTGTTTTGGAAAATTACTTCCCTGACACTGAACGTCCTACTTTGCCGGCCCAGTCCATGACAAGAAGAGGAACGTATAAGCAACGGCGCTCCTTTCCTGTTGTTTTGAGGGCAGACTAGTTCTAGACTGAAGATGTAGCATCCATCCATAGTCTGCTCCCAGGGAAGTCATCCGATGAGCATTTTCTAGTAACATCATGTTCAGAAACAAAATTTCAATATCAAAGCAGTTAATGAACTCCGAGGTGTTTAGCCTGGAGTTTTTCCATATGCCAGTTGAACCTCTTCTATGCCGAACCCATTTAAAAGTTACGATTTTACTTTTTGAAACCAAAGCAGTGATTGTTACCGTTGTTCCATTACATTAATATAGAAGTGTGGACATGTAGCAGAGTCAATGACTTAACCGACATGCAAAAAATAACTAATAAATAAATAACTAAATAAAAGATTTTAAAAGCATAGCAAGAAATCATGTTAAACATCAAAAACCACAGGTATGAGTGGGCAGAAAACTAAAAAGTCAGCCAAAAAGGCATGTCTCTTGTCATGTCGCAAAAGGCACGTAGCTGTAGTTATGTAAAGTAGCGCAAAACTATGATTTTCAGAAGCATTGTTTATAAGTATATAGATAAGAATATATGTATGTTTGTGTTCATGTTTGTATATACAGCCTTCTGCACGTTTACTTGCAACTCCTATCGACATTAAAAGTGCTATTTTTGGCTTGCCTTTAACAAGAAAGACAGAAATTACCTTATTTATTTTGCTAATGTTAAACAGTCTTGTTCAAAGACCATATTCTGCACTGAATCTGGACCAGAGAGGGCATTACATTTCCTAATGGTCCTAAGAACTGCGCACTCTGGACATAAAGGTCCCCTTCCCCAACAACAACATCAAAAACTTACCAATCTACCAGCATCCAGGTCAGCCAGCAGCTGCCAAAACACTGCATTCAGTTGTGAAGTGGGAGCTGAAGGGCCTCTCTGCGCTCTGGGAAACGTAGTCTTGATCAAGGCTGAGGTGACATTTTTAAGTAGCACTTTGATGGTAGGTTCTTCAGTCAGGCTTCCTCTGGGCCTCTACCCCTCTCTACACGTCCTCATTTTGCCGGGACACCACGGTGAAGAGCGTACTGAGGCATACCCAATCCACCAGGGGGTGCTCTTCTACAGCACAGCACAAACAGCTAAAAACCCAGAGAATAAGCTTGGCATTTGGACTACAACCACAGTATGGGGGGAGCACCACTGCGTTTTGCCAAAAGCGAGGGTGTCCACAGCTGAACACTTATACTAATGGCTGTTATGGGAGTACATAGAAGAAACGAGTCAGACTTGCTGTGTCAAATGGTCCTGCCCTGTGCAGTGTATGTGCGAATGTTTGGTAAATGTGAGGAGAAAAAAAAACCATGACCATGGTGCAAGATGGCCAATGTAGCAAAGGTTGCTTGAAGGCTTCCCTTAACATGTAGGTCACATTGTGCTTTTCCTTGTCCAACTTTCTTTTTTTGTGTGTGGTCACGGGAGGTCAGAGCAATTCTAACATATGTTGGCTCAATCCAAATTTGAATCCTGTGAAACATTTCAACCAGTCGTACCCTTTTGTCAGAAAACAACTTGCTTATTTCACCCTTTAGAGGAAGAGTTCTATTTGAACAATCATAACATTTTTGGATTTTTGAAGAACGCAGCCCTTTTGACTAAAGACAGCGTCCCCCACAGGAGACCACTCACAGGCATTTTTAAACTCCACAGCGGCAACTGCTTAACAGTACGCCTAAGTTTCCATGACACCCCACACGCAGCCTACGTCTTGTACATAATTAGCCATTGATTTATTCAGATCTTGGAAAAACATACAAGCTGGTCACATCACCATGGAAATCTGGGTCAGATCATGCGCACCAAGTAACAGCAGAAAGAGTTAAGTGCAAAGAGCACTTTGTGAGTCTACAAAATGTTACCCTGTTCCCCTCACAGCATTACAGGCATATGGCTAAACTGTGGAGCACAGTTCCACCGGCTCGCTCTGGATCAGCCAGCATACCGCTGCAGCAATACAAAGTCAACGGGAACTGAAGCAATTGCTGTTAAGCAGACAACCCCAGCCCACCGCGACTCGCCTGTCACGTGATCTCACAACGTGGTTACTGCTCCACCTGCCTGTCGAAGCCTCCATCATGACCACTGTGCAAACTCCAGCAGCGTTTATATCAATGTTAATGAAACCCCTTGGTTATTGTTCCAAAGAGGTGTTTACGTTGTAAAAAGCACTTTTCTGTTATTTTAAATGCATGTTGCTAATGAATCGGTTTAGTTTTCTTGGTTCTACGGTTCTGATAATTGTTTATTACTATTATTGTTACTACAGCATAATGGTCCGGTCGAAAATGGACGCTTTTCTTTTTCTCGCTGTTACTGATTTTCAAATTGAGCAACTTTATGGTTCTTTAAAAAGTACAATTTCTTTCCTTTGTGAACGTAGGCACCTGCTATTAATGAGGCTGTACAACGCAGGCGGTGATGTGGTGAAGAGAGCATCTGAGTGGGTTCTGGAATTAATCAATCAGTAAGAACCCGGGGAGTTTACCAAAGAAGAAAACATGCTCGGTTGAGCCTCCACCTTTGCAATTTGGGAATTTATTAAAGCTCGTTGTGGGTAGTAAACCCACTGAGGTGACAAACGCAGAAGCTATTTTCAGCTGAATGTTTTAGCGCAACGCAAGTGAGCTGCCGCAGACTGCTCATGGCACGCAACCTGCGGCTGCCGCGGCATTTCACACCTCAGCGTGCGCGAACTACTCTGACATCTCGTAGCCACAGTCAGCACAACAGACGCTTTATGAAAGGGTTGTGCATCACCTGAGTGTCCGAGTCTTTTAAATGCATGCATGTTAACTATAGGAAGAAGCCCCAACTCCCACCAGTGAAGGTGGTTTACAGCGGGTTTTAAACATGCCTGTGAACTGTGTTGATGTGCACACGGGCACGCAGTTAAATATACAGGCTGGAATTCCCATTCAGGTTCACCTGATGGGTTTTAGTAGTAAAAAAAACTGAAAAATGCTTTAAGATCACTTTTAGAAACGTGTATAAAACCACTTAAGACACTCGACAGTAATGTTTTCTGTGTGCGTACCACTAGTCGGTCAGACGTCTGAAAAACTCCTGACCCCAGAAAGGTCATAATAACACTGTCTCTCTTGATGACTTTTGCGTAATTTTATGGTGCAAACTTTCATAGAAACAAATCCTCAGGGAGGATTCTGCCCATGGATTATGTCTCAGATCAAACTCAGCACAGTGCAACTCTTCTGTTCCAGTAAACATCTAAGTGATATGTGCCCTAATCTAGCCAATGGATTTGAAACTCCTGTATCCTTTTTGAAATCTCCTACTAAGCAAAGACTTCATGTTGTCTTCTAAAGATGCCTTTACCTTTTTGTGGTTTGAAAGGGAACATTCAAGTGTTTATTTCCATGGTGTTAGTGTACTTCTGCTGGTGTTGTAAATGCATTTTTTTTCCCATTTTTCTTCGCACCATTGAAAGGTGTACACTTAAACTGACGTTGTAGGATACTTATTTATACAAGACTTCAAAGAATAGCACTTTGAATAGCAAAAACTAAGGGGAAAAATGTGCTGACAGAAAGAAACTATTTATTAATGCTAAAAGTTTTAATGGAAATTATATAGATATATATATATATATGTATGTAATGAAATGAAGAACCCCTTATACACATCGGAATGTTTTGTCCTTGGTACAAATGTAAAATGAATATTAGATATGAATATATTTTTCTGTGTGATTTATATGTAAGGAATTTGAGATTATTCGTATGTGTTTCTTTGTGCCGTACTTAAAGTGGCAGCAGAATACAGTTGTGCAGTTTGCAAAGTTACGGGGTGAGAAGGTCTGTTAGACTTGTCAGACATCTGTTTTCCAACAGGGGGAGCTGTTATCAAAAGTGATGAACTGTAGGGGCTAAAGGCCAGTGATGTCCACTTTGAGGCCTTGTGAATGGAGGGTGATTGTTGCACCTTGTAACTGTATATTGGGAGAACAGTACACTACTACAATTTTGATTAATTTAAATTTAAAAATAAGACTGAAAACATTTACCACAGCAGAAAAGCAGACAGTGTGACCTGAGTGTGCAAACGAAAACAGAAGAAACTAAATATGTGAAACATGAAAGTTCCAACCCACCAAAAGTGTGTGTTCAAAAGCAGAGTCACACTAGAATGCATCGTCCTAGGAAATTTGCACATCATGCATAGACAAATTAAACCATCCATTTTAAATTCGCTGCTGTGCTGAACTCCCCAGTTGACAGCTGAGTGCATTCTGAAATTAAAGTTGATGTTGTGGGGGGGGGGGGGGACTTTACATGTAAGAGGTCATCACAAATGTGACCCTTTCTATTATCCATGGTTGCTTCATGTATTTTTATCAATTGATGTGTGCAAGTGGGGACATTATAGCAGCTGTCAGTTAGGTGTGCACATGCTTTCATGCAGCTGGGTGACGGACAGACACGCCTCTAGAGGATGACCCTGGCTCTTGGAATGCTGTGTGTGCACCCTCAAAGCAGACACCTCACAGAGGAATGGACAGCCTGCAATACGATTATACATCCCATGGCCAAAAAAAGTTTTCTAGTTTGTTAAGCACACAAGGACCGTTCGACAACAAAAACAAGAGGGGGAAGATCTCAAGGTTGCTTCGATTGAACTTTTTTAGATTTTAGTGGACCGAGGAGAGAATTGTCCAATGTGGATATGAATGTAACCATTTTTGGATCTTAAGGAAATGTGGAACGATTGTCATGGTAACAGGTTCCATTTTCCTTGTCTTTTACTTAAATGTATCTTTAAGAATCACTTTTAGAGAATTGTACATTGTTATTTGACCACAAACAGCTATGTCACATATATTAAAATGTGATTTGATTTTATTTTTGTAAAGAGTGAAGTTAAGAGGTTTACATAGTGATTGCTGGTGAGACTTACAGGTGTTCCAGTAATTTCGATCTGGAACTCTGGTAAATGAGGGCTTGTTTATCTATTTGCCTTATTTCCTTTAAAAGACCTGGTTGTATTCCTGTAGCAAAGATACGCTTAAGATTTTTAAATGTACTATCTTAACAACTTGCATTATTCTGGTTGTAATATTTTATGAATGCATTTTGAAGCATTACTCAAAACGTTATTGTAATTTTATTTCTCTATGGCTGAACTATAATGCTGTTGCTGAACATCGGTGGTAAACTTGGACAGATTCCAAGCACCGCCATCCTCCAAGTAAATCTAGAAGGTCCGCATTTTGACTTTATGATTATTCTGGTTACCCTTTTAATGCCAACTGTCAGCGCAGGCCCTCGAGTTTGTCCATAACGTGACTGTAAATGATTCTGGTACAGTACTGTCCAGATTTGCCAGATGTTACGCATCAAAACTGATGGAATTAGTTATAAAAAGTCTAGGCTGACAAAGCACTTGTAACACATTTCCTTTAGTTATGGTAGCATAATTCTCAGAACTACCCATTTTCTTGCAGTATTGCCAGCATTTCTTTGTAGCATAAATAACGCCTTCCATATTATAAACTGTCAGGATTTTTATTTGGCAATAATCTTAGTCCAAGGCTGGATTCATTAATAGTGCAGACGCTGGTCTTTGCCAGACTAGATTCCTCAGTCAGTCACATTTATTATGCAAGCCAAAATGTGTCTCTGAGACGCACAAACTACAGATTACAATACACAAAAAGAACACTTAGTAGTTTATAAAACACAGCCACAACACCATTACAGACCAGTGGGACAGGGGCTGCAAGTCATTGTCTTTTTTTTTTTTTTTTTTGCATATGGCTGTCCGTGCATTCGTCAGCATCAGTCGTGTAGTCCGAGTGTTAATCCATGTGCAGCTGTTACCAGTGTACGGTATTAGTGCACTGGCAGACATGCGTCGGCTCAGTTCCGAAACGTGGCTTCAGATATAGGAAAGGAACGGACACGCCCCCTTGCTCCTCCTGTCTGAGGCTCTGAAGCAGATGTTCTGAGCATGCTGCTTCAGCCTTATCTGGCATTGTGATGAAGCTGTAAATGTTTCAGCAACAGCATGAGGGCCCATTACTGTGCAAGGGAAGTGTGTGTGTGTGTATGATGTATTGTAGTGAGCCACTGGGGACTTTCCTGATGTAGGGTAAGTGGTCCACCACACAGCTTTGATTGAGGAGGCACAACAGGCAAAATGCAAACAAAGATTGATTCAGAAAATGTTAACGAAAGGTTAAGGGTGACGAGCCTATGGGTATTACAGTAACGCTGCTGGTATATACTACCCAAGCAGAAAACCATTGTCCATTTAAATAAAGAAGGCCTCTATGTGTTATTGTAACCATAGATAAATTCAGTTGTGGAATACTCTCTACCTACTTATAATTGAGCCTGGAAAATAAAATGAAAAAGGTTGCATGTAAGAGCCCTTACTTGTATAGAGGACCTCTAAACGAAAGCATAAGAATTTAAAACAAAAACGGAAAAAAAAAAAAAAAAAAAAAAAAGTAAAACTGAAATGTATTACAACAGAAGGACTGGGAGCTGTAATTTTATACTTGTGCTTTGTAAATGTTTTCTATGTGCAGTATTTGATAACGTAAAACTGGTATTTTTGTGGTTTGTACGCTGCAAAATTGATTACCTAAGGTTGCACGTAGTTTTATAACAAAAGCACAAAAAAGGAGAAAAAAAAAAAAAAAAAACCACATTTGCTAAATTTTTGATTGAGAAGCCTGTATATGCATGTTCTTTCACAGCTGGAAACAAAGTCAATAAAGATTTATCTGAAACTTTTCCGACAAACAGTCGTTCTTCAAAAAATACAAAATAAATCTGCTTCCCAAAATCTCAACATGAAACAAAATGAGTTTCAAAAAAGCCTTTTATTTCCAATTCTCCAAGTGTTTTATATTACACACATCTGTGCATGTACTACAACTGCTTAAAGAAATGAGGTGATGCAAAAAACATGGCAAATGACAAACAGGTATGCATTTTAATTTATCAGCCAATAAGTCATGTACTGAGAGTCCTAAACATAAAAAATCCTCAGTGTCAAAGCACAGAAAGAAATAAGCACTGATATTCAAATACATTCATTTTATGCCGGTATTTGTGAAGGGGGGGAGGAATCGTCAAACATCCCATAATATGGAAGATTGCACTGTAAGCAAAGTGCAGTGACTGATGAATGGCTGTAACACCAACACATCAGTAGCGAGCAAAGTTATACCGTGTATTTTCTATAACATCCCCACTCTATGTTTAAAAACCCAATGGACACTGAACACAAAATCCCTCCTAGGGTTGTGTGGCTGGTACATGTGTCCCAAGGCATATCAAGTCAAAATCAGTGGCATCAGAATGCAGTCCTGATGTTTACATTGCCAGCTCCCTTACACGCATCCCGTTCATCGATTGGCTGGACTGCCATCCAATCAGTGCTGCTATGCTAATATTCACAGTTTCTCTGCCCTGGTTTCCAAACATGAGGCTCATTGCAGAAAAATGCCTAAAGAATTACATGTAGCAAAATGGCAAATTTACATTACTACCACCATGCAGAACAACAAAAATAAATTGTAACACAGATGTGAAAACTCAAAGGCAATAAAAAAAAATAACAACAAGCTTGGCTATATGCCCATTATATTATGATATACAAATTACCAATAACTGTACACCAGATAGTGAAAGTCAAAATTCCTGTTATTACAGCTGTCCATGACGATGATAGTGTGGAATGTTCCGTAAAAGAAAATGCAAATAAGGTATCTGATCAAATGCATGGAAACTGGTGTTGACCCTGTGAGACTGTCAGAGAAGGTGTGGGGCAGCCCTGACAGTACAGCTACAACCTATGTCCATACACTCCTGGTGTGTGTGTGTGTGTGTGTGTGTGTGTGTGTGTGTGTGTGTGTGTGTGTGTGTATGTACACACACACACACACATCTGTAATTTCCACTGTGCTGCCCTCCAGCATTAGCTAACAATGGAACAGGCATTGATAGTTGGCTCTAAAAATCATTTCCCTGTTATTGCCAGATGAATTAGAGAACTGAGCAAAGATAAAAATGCCCTGTTTTCACCACTAGAGGGCAGGCTTTCACAAGAACTACGAAACTAATGTTTCAACAGTAATGTACGGAACAGGCCGTTATACTATCAAATACACAAGCAGGAACCTGAATCCCTGACTAAGAGTGGACAGTGTAGAGAAAGTGATGACCCTACAGAAATCCCTGCACATCAAATGTTCCTCAGTCATTCTTCCCACTATAGCCATGCTTACTGTGCATGTCTACATTTCCACTCAGCTTTCTATATCACTTCCTGTTTCTTACTGTGATGCTACCTGCTCAACTCCTGTGGCATCACCATGGCAACCTACAAAGCTCCATCTCCTGCTGAGATTGTTGCCAATCACATGTAGCAGGAGGACATCAAAAGCTGAAACAACATGTGAAACTCCTGACTTCAGTCAGTCAGCATACAAGAGACAGAAGCAAACAGGAAGAGCGCGGTAATATAGCCGACAGAAACGCAAATGATACTAACGGTCTTGGTCACATCACCGTAGCCAGTTTTAGTAATATAACAGATTGACTGGTGGGTACAGAAATCAGTGCCATACAACGCTCCAACAAGGCTGGGAGCAAAAACAATCAGACATTTATCCCCCCAAATCAGCATTCAGCCAGGCCCAACGTGTTGTTTGCAAGTATGTGCCAGACAGAATGAAACCACACATAAACGCACACTTCAAAAGCCAAAGGTTCCTGTCTGATCAGGTCAAGTCAAGACGACCAAGTCAGAGTTAAAGGAGGGCCTGAAACGGTCATGTGACCCACCTGTCACCGTGGCCTCATGTCAGGTCAACATCAGCAATGAGACTGACTATCCTATTAATGCTGACTAATCAATGCGAAACCAACTAACTTTTCAAAGTGAATTTCGTCCTGCTAAAATTATGTACATTCATCACAATGTTACGGTGTGGACATTCAAAACAGATTTCACCATCACAGATTCCAGAGATCGTTATATACTGTCCAAAAAAAGAAGTCTTGCAGTGTGACCCATGTTTTGTTATTTCTACATCAAAACAACTGCTAGGCAAATGCCCTTTTAAAAATATGTTAGTCCTGTGGCAGTTTAGCGGCAGCCTGCCTTAAAGGGGAATATCACATGGGTGTAGGAAGTACAATCATGTAGAAGTAACATTTCAGATGACAAAGTGAGTCTTCATGCTTCTACCCAAAGCCGCCACAGTGTTGCCCTGTTTTTACCCTCACAGACTATTGTTAAGAAATATAAACTAACCTAAAAGTCTCAGAACTGATTTTCAAAACTTAAATATGTTAAGATTTAAAAATTCCAAGACGTTTTGCTGAACAACAGAATCCAGTTCTACAGAGAAATCAGAAATTATTTTTTGCAATTTTGCAAAAGAGGAGTAACCAGAGGAAGTAGCCATGTGCCCTCTTGACATGAGGAAGAGCGCGTGCAGAAACCGAATGTGTCTAACACAGCTCAAACGAAGGATGCTACCAAGAGGTTTTGGGACAGCAACTACAGTAATGATATTCTAAGACACCAGAATGTCAAAGTGTTCTCATAGTAGCTTACAAACTGAAACAGAAATAATTCTCTGTCATTTCCACTGAGAAAAAGAAAAAAAAAAAAAAAAAAAAAAAAAGAAACAGGAAAAAAGTATAAAGACAGATGTCATGCTTGTTGTAGGGAAGTCCGCCACAGGACGTGCACTGGGATTATCCTGGCTAATTTGACCATTACCTATGCGAGGTCTAACATTTGAAGGCAAACAGATCTTTAACAATGGTGGTGAAGTTGAAGTACAAAAAAATTAAAAGAAAAGTGCAAGTGGAACACCCCCAATCTGCCCTTAGACTGAAGGTACACGTCCACAAGCACGCGTATCAAACTGTCCCGTCTGACTGTCGCTCGGCTTCCTTCTCACTTCCACGTGTGCGCTCCCAGCATGTGACCAGCACCAGGTGTCGCCCCTCCTCCCATGGGCTGAGTGTATCCCATCATGCCATTGGCACCATAAAAATTCATGCCAGCCATTTGCTGGGTCATCTGAGAGAGACAAGATTGTTGTTTACAGCACATGTTCTTACAGGTATTTCACTTGTAATTCTACATTTGTTCTAAAGTACACCTGGAAAAATATTTTAAGTATGCAGCCACGTGCGTTTCTGAGGTTAAAAACGAGTTAAGCTGCATATTTGCTTGGATTTCAAGCAAGCAGGGTCAATGGCCTTCTTGGTGGCTCTTGCGATGGTGGGGCCTCACCTGTGTGATGTTCCACTGTAACTGCTGGGCCTGCTGTACTCCATATACCTGTTGCGGCAAAGACGCAACCCCTCCCATCATGCCGTTTGACAGTCCCATCATGCCCCCCTGAACACCCGCCATGTAGGGCGTGGTGGCAGCCATCCCACCTTGGCAGAGGAGGCCTGGCTGTGGCCCCATCATTGCCCCCATCATTCCACCTGGGGCTGCCAGCGTTGGGTACTGCCCGTACCCTGCTGTGGTGTAGCCCATGTGGGCTGGTGCCATATACATTCCACCTGCAAAACAGAAACACACACACACGATTCTAATTGCATGTAATTTCTCCAACACTTAAACACTACAGAACAGAAAACTACCTGTATGGATTGCCATAATCTACTGTACTTGTGCACAAGAATGATGTACAAGGTCCCACTGGACCATCTCAGCCTCCACCTTATACCCCCAGATGTACCCCCCAGAGAAGAATGTCCTCCCCAAGTCTATCCCCCATACTTGCCCGGCTATGCTTTCTGACATAAAGGGACAGAAAAGGCATCCAAAGCCTCGCCCAACGGACAGTGCAAGATGCTCCTTGGGAACATTAACCTTGTGGATGACAGTACCGGTAGCTAAGCGACTTGTGCAGAGTGGCGTTGGCGGGCACAGCCGGTGGCCTCGCGTCTCCACACGTCAGTGCTTTCACAGGAAATGTGGTCTGAGGTGTGAGTGGCGTACACTTCTCAGAGGCAGCAGCGCTTAAACCAGCGAGGCTGGAGAACTGAGCCGTAAACACAGAGCAGATGGTCCGCAGAGACGGGCGACGCTCACCGGGGGCGGCCATGCCGTTAGCGTGAGGCGTGACGGTGCTGTACAGGGACAGGATCGAGTCCTTGGACATCTTCTTGGTGCCTTCTTCGGGCTTTGGCGCTGGGTCCAGGAAGAGGCTCAGATTCTCCGGAACAGAGCCGCCCACTTGGCGGCTGGCAGGCATGCACCCTGTAGCGGGCTGAATGCACCGGCGCCTGCTGTTATCGCTAAGCCAAGAGGAACCTTTTCTATCAGGCACGGTCACCATAGTCTAGCTCAGGTATCGCTCGAACACCATGACCCTTTCGGTCACCTCTGCACCTCTAGGTTCGATTTGCGCTGCAGCCTGGTGCCACTGTTGGCGTGCACTCACCGGGGTTCTAGCACAGTTAGCTGAGGTGGTGGGTGCTGGGCTGAAGAAGTCCAGGCAGGATGTTGCCTGGGCACTGGAACCCCCATTTACCACAGGGGTTGGGGTGTCTGCAGAGAGGAAGAGGGTGAGGGTCACATGTGAGGATGCAGGGCTCGTTTTCTAGTGCGTAGGGGAGACTGTATACAGCAGGAAGGAAACTTGATTTTGTCCACTGTGCAGGGCAGCGTAGGAGGCAAAGCCGAACATACAAGTCATCAAAATTAAAGATGGAATAGCAAGGCTCAGTTACCAAGTCCTAGCAAATCAGGCACTGGTTGAGCTGGTTTTGTTGGGCTGGACTTCAGCTGCTGTGACTCATCCTTCTTCTGTGAGAAATCAGTGAATATATTAATACACAAATGAAGCCTCAGCAGGCTGAACACAGCATGAAACCTACAAAGACCAGCCAGACTGAAAGGGTAGCGTCGCTAACCCGTTACAAAACATGCACTCGTTTAAAAGAGCTATCAAGCAACAGCAATTATTTAAATTTAGGAGGCTTCATTAGGAAAGGTCAGGTCCTGAGACACATACCAACTTCATCTTCTCAAACACAACAGGCGTCTCCTTGGTAATGAAATCACTGCCCTTCTCTTTCTGCAAGAAGACCGAGATTACATCAGTTTATTTCATGCGAGCAGTGCCCTTAACTTTTTATAGTTGTTCGCAACCTTGCATTTGTCTAAATTAATTTTAAATGGAGTTCTGTTTAATTACACCTGCCACCTTTGAGAGGTGTAACACCATCTTTCTCACAGCAGTTATGCAGACTTTCACTGTAACAAATGTTTAGCTGTTACCCTGAGGGCATCGATATCAATGCATTTGTCCATGTATTTCTTCTTATCGTACTTGTCCCGAATGAAGACCTCAGCAGACCTGGGCGAGTCGTGCTAAGGAGAAAAGTGCCATAACAGGGACTGTACCAAAGTTTGGTGACAATACAACCGAGGAAGATCTATCCATGGCAAGAAAAAAAACCTGCACAACCGACACAGGCAAAAACCGACACATTTTGCTGTTGGAAATATGTAAACCCTACAAATAAGCAAACCACTAAAGAATGCATATATCTACAAACCCCTACCAGTCACAGACAAGGAGACAGGCTCTTTCCAGTGTGAGAAGGATACTGGTCTGTCTCTGGGCGCTGGAAACAGGCTGGGAGAAAGGCCTCGTATACACGCCTGGCCTTGGCGTTCCCCATCTCCTGAACACTCTGTGCACGAAGAGAAAACCCGACACTGTGCAAAGGAACTCAATAAAGCCTGAGTGTAAAGCTAAGAGAAGGGCACCGGGACAGACAGGACAGGGTGTCACTCCATTCTTGAGTTTCTACAGAGTCTACGTTCTCCACTGACGAACTCTGGACAGCTGTCCAACAGGAAGACGTTTTGGCTCTCTGAGCAGACGACCCTGTGTTCACAGCCAGCCATGATGTTCTGCTACAAAAGCACACTGCACGTGTGCTGTAGGACCATGTGGAATAATTAACACAGCTTGGAACTTCACTGGCCCAGAAGACCTAATTCATATTAATGTTCCATCTGTTCTGTGATCTGAACTTCTACGCGTCTGGATGTTCTTTTCCCTGTGGCTAGGGGAGAATGGCGATTTCTTCCTTAGTATATTGTATATGATTATTAACATGGTAAGAACATAATATCCCATAAATAAGGTACAAAAATTATTACTAAGCTTTTAGGTAAATGTGAGTAAACACTGCATAACACACTCAAATGGAACCATCCCCTGCTAGCCTACAAACCCATCCACACACAGGCCTTTGCATTTCACTGACCAATTCACACATGCCTGTTCCGCCTTAAGCCTTATGGCCTCCAGAAAATTCCAGTTATCTACACTTATGATCATTCCATCCTGGTACACCATACTTACATCACTGGCAGGTAAAATGGACACCAAAATTAGACATTGACAAAGCAATGTCCCCTCTCACACACACTGCATGTCCAGAATGCCAACATCCTTAATTAAAACAAAAGTCAGAGGGTGGTGCAGTTTGCAGGTCCTGCAGTTTGCAGGTCCTGCATCCATATATCTATGGCAATGACAGGCGTGCTCAAAGTGTCCAACGACTAACTGGGTAAAAAGTTAACTGTTGAGCACGCAGATTGTGCTTTGGTTCTGACCTGGATCTGCTCCTGAGTCCACTGGTCCAAGTTAACGGACTTGACCCGGGAGATGTGCACCCCCAGGTTTCGGTGGATTCCTGCACAGCGGATGCAGATGAAGATGCCCAGGTTCCAGGAGGACCATCTGGGGCCTGGATGCACGGAAATGTGGAGTGAGGGAGAGAGCAGGAATGGAAAAAGGAGAAGTTAATAACAATGATGGGTGGCTTCCTTTGCCGTGGTTTCAGACAGTGTTTGGTGTATATATCTGCCCACAACAACACAGGGGCTGAGGCCTGGGCAGTCCTCTACAGAAACAACACACATACAACCACCACCATTGGTTGTGTAGAAAGCCACACCCACAACATTAAGACACAAATGGCATATACCTGAAACACACACACACACACACACACACACACACACACACCCCAAAAGGGCCCCGGAACACATCCACGTCAAAATCATGCCCGACAGTTCCAGGTGTGTCTTCCTGACTGACACAAGTATCTGTACACACTAACAACGATGAGAGACCTTTAACATTAACATTTACACAGTACTCTATTTTTTCCTTTCAATGCTGACATTACAAATGAAAATCCTGCCATGACTAATCTGGAGGATGATGTGTCCACTGACAAATGTGCAGATTACAGCCCCCCCCCCCCCTTACGACACCACACAACCTGCCTTCATAATGAGAGGCAAAGGGAGGGACAGTATGCAGACTGCCATCAGTGGAAGGACCCACTTACAATCTGTAATGGCGGTAACTGCAGTGATTAGTCAGAAAGTCACCTACAGCCAATCACAAGTCAAGGAGCTTGAGCGAATGCAAGCTGGTGGCAGAACCTTCCAGACCGAGAACAGCAAGAGCACAAAATTCCTTCAGATTCCGTTGCACATTTATGCAGCTGCCTTCTGAGGCAATGCAAGGCTTCAAAGAGAATTTTGGAGTTGCTGAACTACAAAAGTTGCCCTCGTTCTGTGGAAAGTGGAAGTTTTGCCATAACAAAACACAGATAATTGCAATTCTCACTTATAGCCACTAGGTGGCAAAATGTTACCTTTGCATGTAGAAGAATGAAAAGATTGCTCAGTTATAAAAAATATTAAACCATAAGTGCCGCAGTGGTATTCTAACCGCATTTCACGAAATGAACCATAAGAAAGGAATACATGCAAAACAAGCACATAAATGAAAATCACTCAGTTCATGCTGGGAATATTTGAGATGAGGGAAATATCTAAAAAACATTTGACAAGCATTTAAGATCGGCTCATCTGTACGGCATACAGAAGGAAATGTATAGAAACACATCTCAGGCATCTGACAGGAGAGCTCTGGGTATACGAAAGACTGGGATATTTGGAATATTAACGACATGGTAATCCAACAGCACCTAACATACCTCCATTTTGCTTTATATCAGCCCACTCAGTCCTCATGTTAAAGAACTCCATCAGTCTTAAAGGGACATGCAGTCTCTCTCCCTCTCCCTCCTTCCCTCTCCCTCTCTCCCCCTCTCTCTCTCGGTTTTAATAACTTTAATTCTTTCCTATGAGGTAACTTGTTGCAAAATGCACTATATAAAAATAACCCGAATTGAAAAGTCCACAATATGACCATGATCACTGGGCTCCATGAACAACTTAAGTTCTATGTGAATCCTTAGACAAAGGCAAAAGGCACTTGGGGGAAAACCTAAAATGCTGCTGTACCCAGATCAGTGGCCACCCACTGCACAGGCCATCCTCACAGCTTGGGAGCGTGAGCTGAAACAAAACCCACTGCCTACAGACACACCCACAGCAAACCGCTCCAGAAGCCGCTGTCCTTGTGCTCCCAACCAGCCTGTGGGGTACTGCTGCCCAACCTGAGTGTGCGTGCCATGTGACCATATCCTGGGCAAGGAAGCCGCGTGAGGTGGGGGCGGACTCTGGCGCATGACAGTAGGGGGTATTTGTGCTGCTCAGCATGTGATTGGAGGGGGATTGAAAATCCAGCACGGAACAGGTACAGAGCACTGGAGCTCAACTCCCAGAATAGACCCATTAGCTGTAGAGACGGCCAAAGGACTGACCCTAAGATCAGGACGCTGTAAGGTCAAAAAGAAAGTTCTGCTTCACCCTAAACATCCCACCATGAACCCATCCCATTTCTTTCAGGAGGAGACAGCAGGAGCTTCATACAAGCTTCAAGCGAATTGATAAAACCAATTAAAAACAGTTAACGTAATTCTAAAACATTTACTAGTGACATTTTGGATAAAAGCAATTACCATAAACAAATATAAATATGGATTTTAAGATTCAAAACTGCCCAGATCTCAACCTAGCACAGACAAGGACATCAGGTACAGAACAGAGGTTAGCTGAGATGCATCAGCGATAATGTGCAGAGCAATCTGACAGCTCAGCACCGGGGAGGTGAAAGCTCTCTGTGTGTGTGTGTGCGCGTGTGTGTGTGTGTCAGGTAGCACATCTGGCAGTAGCAGGATAAAGCAGAATTTGTCATGAAAGCAGAGACTTCCTGCGGGCGAAGGGAGACAAACTGCAGAATCGTGGGTGTATGACCACCTTCCTGTAGTGTCCAACAGATAAGAATGCTGGGACGTAAACGATTTTAAGATAAAAAAAAAAAAAAAAAAAAACAAACCTGAACACAGCTGAAAACAATGAAATTGCATGACAGAAGTATTACCCCCACACACACACACACACACACACACACACACACACACACACACACACACACACACACCTCCATAAGCCTTTGGGCAACCCTGAAACGCACTATAAATTTTTGTCTTCACAAAAGAGGGATGGGGGGTTGAAAACTTTGAACATGTCCTCATGAAAATCACTGGCCTTGGCCACCCCATTGAAAAATTTCTGCTGGCGTCCCTGAGCCAGAGAGAGGAGAGGGATAGCTTTCCATCCACTTAGCACCTGAGAGCAGGTGCAAGTGCAGGTGAGCTAAAGAAAAGGGCTGGACCACGGTGACAACAATGATCACATATCTCAGGCCTGTTCTGGCGGAACGGGGTGTTTAAACCACGCCTTAAACGTCACCGCAGGATTGCGAGATACGTGTGCATTTTTCATAACTCCTACAAACTCGGTGTGCGTAACGTGAGAAATTCCCACTTTCTCCACCCTATTAGTAATACTGTAACTACAACTGCAGATTCACACTATTGCAGCGTGACTAAGGATGCAACGACATCGTGCCGCGCGACAGTTCACGATACAAACAAGTGACAATGGGCACTGTGGAGACGGGCGATGGCATCATGCCGCACACTTGCTATGTGACATTTTAATATAAACATCATTAACACAAAGCATTAAATATTAAACAGGATGGCACAAATCAAACATTAACTCGCCCTCACCATTGAAGCAGCCAGGAAGGTTGTGTAGCCTCATTTGTTAAACCTTTTCTGCCGCGCGCGCGCGCACACACACACACACACACACACTTTTTTTTTTTCCTCCCCTGAGACAAAAACAAGCAAAACAACGCCAAAGTTCCTTCTTCAAAGGCAGTGGCTGGAACTTTTCATCGTGGCAGCGCAGCATTATATTGGTACTGTTAGCAGTTGTGTAAAGCCTCAGTTTGCCAAACTGTGGTCCGCTGACCAGTACTGGCCTGTGGGTCGACATGGGCCGGGTCGCAAACCGGCTGGGCAAACCCTGTAAGTAGTGGGTGTGTAAATTTTAAAATGCATTTCTCCATAAGAAATGCCATATTTTATTGCACATATTAAAAATTTTGAACATTTGGAAACAAATATTTTTCCTAAATAAAGTAATACACCAAAGAAAAAAAAAAATTTTAATTAACAGAACTAATCAAGTACGCGTGAAGATGGAGCTGTCAGGAAGCAGCTCCGTTAAGTCGAGCTGTTAGATCTACGCTGGAGAGCATTAGGAAAAATGTGGAATAACTACATGAACAAGTAACCAAACCAGTTAAATTCCTGAAAAGTCAGCCTGCTGAAAACTGGGAGACAACATTCATTTTGGGGAGTTTTAGTCATTTCATGAAACTAAATTTAAAAATTTGATAAAATTAGGTTTTACAGGGCTTTAATATACAAGCTTAAAAATTAAAATAATAGTTTACATGTATGGCTTATATATATGGCTTCCTGCCTGCAATATACAAAACCCCATGTCAGGCAAGTAATGGGGGAATTCCCTCTGATTCTCTAAATTGAATTTAAGGCCTGTAAATCATACCTTATTATTACCTAGGTGTGTTTATGGCGAGATGTTTTATCTACGCAAAAAAAATACTCTCATCCATATTTCACCTTTCACACTGAACCAATTTATTTCACAGATGGCCCAGGAGCATCCATCACATCAAACCACTCTGGCTACACATCACCAGGCCTGCCCACTGGCTCCGAGATCAGCTACTAACCCCAGTGGCATCACACAGAAGCAGGACTATGCTTACTCTCCTGTCCCTGCCCCCTCCATCCTGTGCTCTGATTGGAGAGCCTAACAGGAAAAAAAAAAAAAAAGCACTGCTAGCTTTGTGTTGGCAACACCTGTCAGTGCACCCGGGTGCACTCCTGTAGCACCATTAACAGAAAAACTGGACTTTGTCAGTATAGTGCTTAACACACACATTACTGGAACAAACAGAAACATGTGGATTTTCATGCCTGCCGACGTTTACCAAACATTAGCGTACATCAGCTTCTGCCGGATATCCATCCCATTAAAAAATTCCAACTAATGCAAAGCCTATAATGTAGGGTTACAGTCCATGAAAAAAGAAACCATTACTGTTACAGGTGCTGGTAAGCTCATCACATGTCGCTTGGGGGTTACAATTTGACTTGATGTCAAACGGCACCGTGGCGACAGGTTCTGAACCTCATTTCTCGTTTTCTGTGTCAGCTGCTGTCAAACAGTCATGGCCACCCTCCTGCCACATCGTGTGCTGCTGGCACCAACCTGCAGAACAAGCCGCTGGGATTCCGTTGCTTCCACCCTGTCTCCCGTTGTGAATCCTGCAGAAGTGTGAGTGGAGGCAGAGAGCAAACCTCACACCTGTTCATCTGGCCCGCACGTCGCTGTGGAGTTGAGTAACGGGGCACAAAACTTCCTCTTATTCAAAACCAAACCTTGTTTACCTTTACCCAGTGCAAAGTCATCAGAACCATCTGTATAACTGATAAAAGCATAAACACACACACACACACACACACACACACACACACACAATTTATCCCTCAGAAGAAGAGCTGATTCCAAACCTGAAATGTTTACTGAAATGTAACATTGACACACACACCATCATTTAAGGAGTTGGTGCTGACAAACAGCTCACCTGCCAAGCACCAAGCATGGCATGTACACACTGTTTCTTTGACTCTAAAAGTAAACACCACTCATTTTTACAGCCAATCCACAGGCTTTCACGCTCACATGTGCTTTAAGGTGTGGAAATGTGTTTTCAGGTTTAACTGATAAGCAATGCTAACAACCTTTAAAGGTCAAACAGTCTGGCATAACCAAACCTCAACCCCCCCCCCCCAAGCTTGGACACAGTCTTCTACCTCAATCATTGCCATAACTTTAGAGGCCATCGTCTTGTTCAGTGCTATACTGCTTGAAGGAGAGTACAAAGCCATTTAAGTTCTGCAGTCTCTCAGATGGTAAGAGGTACGCTGTCACAGGACAGCGCCAGGGGTCAGAGGTCATCACATTCACAACGGTCCCTCCCACTTCCCAGCCACTAATCCCACCACATCATTCCTATGCTCCGAAACACTACGCTCAATATTTAAAAAGCATTTTTACAATAAGCTGCACCACACACACACACACACACACACACACACACACACACACACACACACACACACACACACACACACACACACACACCAATACTGGCCTGTATTTGAAAATAATGAACTTCGTAAGGGTGGACTGGGATAGCTATAATTAGAAAGATCATTAACGAACGATGTGACCAATTATGCCAGGGGAATGGGCTGAAAATGAAACGAACTAATCTGCTGCCCCAAATGTTACCTCGCAAACATTTTCTCACGCGCACACACTCGCCAACTCACACCCTTAAGTGTGACTACAGGGGGAAATCTTCCCAAAAAACAGAATCACCACAGGTCAAGACCTACATGTAGGCCCTCTTTAGTCAGGATGCATGGTCTTCATCATCACCATCATCATCGCCATCAGCACCACAAAGCAGGTGCCTCGTAATGTCTCCGACATGCCATTTATAAAGTTTGGCAGAAGACAGAGTGCGGTTTTAACACACAGAACACACCACTCCTGCTGGGAGTGTTTTCTTCCTCCATTCCTAATCAGCTCAACATTTTTTGTGTTATCTTCCCACTTCTGTTCTGTGGCTCCGCTCCGTTCTGTTCTAAGCCAGGGTGGTTTTCGAGCCTAAAGGAATCAATCCCATAGGCAGTCACAAAACGTGCACAAGACTGAGAAATCGCAAAAGGCCCCCCTGCGTGTCAGCCGCAACTCTCAGCTGAACAGATGGTCCCATTGTTAATTTATTATCCTCATTCCACATCTCTCTGACCTGCTCTCCACTTCACTATGGCAACACAACTCTTACCATCAAAAAGCCAAGGCTATCGCATTGTCCGAGTTTGCCCAATTCAGCAACGCAGACTCAATACGTTACAAATGCAGCTGGGATCCATGCATCAGCAGGGCCACAGTGCAAGACAAGGTCAGGGATACTGCTGAGCTAAGGGTGGAAATGGGTTACCTGAGAGTAAACACAGGTTAAGATAAGAAAAGCATGCATCTGTGTAGCTCATACAGGGTAGAAATTCAATATGTAGATGATGCTTAGTAAAGCCCAGTCAGAAGTGTGTGCCAGGCTACTGCAAAGTGTGTGCTAGGAAACTGATTAATTGGTCAGAAAAAAAAAAAAAAAAAAAAAAAAGGACCACACTTTGTTCAGAACATACAAAGGTCAAAAGTACTGCCCCACAGTCAATGTGGGGGGATTTTAACCATTGCTAGTGGGCAGTGGTCTTAACTTAAAAACAAACCTAAAGAAACTGTCACAATCTACAACTAATTCTAAGACAACAATAACTTTTCAAAACTTCTCTACAACCTCTTTGAAAACTCAGAAGTCCCACTGAGTCAACATGGCTAGTGAATGACCGAAAAATGGCCCGTTGAACCCCACTCCTCTTCACTATGCGCTATAAAGCTTCCATGGCAACTGCAGAGGCGCATGCAAACCAGTCTTGTCAATTCATCTGCCATGGAAACTTGACCAAGACGCAAACGCATAGTGAGGTTTAAATGCACACACCAGCAATGTTCAGTTATATCCTCACGGGCCTGTTACTGTACCAACTCACAACCAGGCCTTTCATCTTCACCATCTAACCCTAAACATTAATAGCATCCCTAAATTTTAACCGCAGTACACAACAGTGAAAGCTCAGCAATTACGATCCCACATGGAGTCAGGTACCTTAACTAAACAGCATCAGTAAGCATAAGGAGTAATTCACATCAGTTGGTGGGTTCCAGAATAAGGGCTGCTGGCACACTTTTTTATGATAGATAAAAAGTGATTATTTATCACAGTAGGAAAACTAAAGAGAAGAGAAACCACCCAACTGGCAGCACTGGTCAACAGCCAACTCTTAAGACATACAGCAACAACAAAGTGAATAACAAAGATTGCATTAAGCACAGCACACTTCCTGGACTGAATAAGAGTTAGGAAATACGGTATCACATGTGCGTGCGTGTGCACGCACACACGCGCGCGCGCGCACACACACACACACACACACACACTTCCATCAATGTCTTCCCCAATAGCCATTTTCCTCCCTCTTGGTTGCCACAGTCACCCTGGGAATCAGTCACTACTTGAGTGTGTCTATACCACCTTGAGGAGGGAAAACTCCTGTCTGTTGCACAGAACAACCTCAGCGCCACCAACAGAAGACTTGTTAAATCAGGCGTTAACGGAGGAACGTCTCAGAAATCTGACAGCCTGGAGCTTCAAAAAAAGCAAGTGTGAACTCATAGTAGGAATCCCAAAACAAACAGAAGAAAAGTCAAATGAACTTGGTACTTCTTTCCAGTAACGTTTCTGTTCTGCTTCTTTTGATGGGAGGAGAAAAAGAAAAAAAACCCACTGATGTCTGAGTGAGCTGTGTTTCACAGCACTGGGAGTTTTACTTTCCCTTTTTCCTTCCAAACATACATTTTTTCACCAAATGTTGCTCTTTACTGAAGCCGTGTAGATAACTACTACGTTTGTATTGCAGATACATCTGATAAACTCCAGACAAGCTAACTTCTGTTTAATTACAACAAAAACTTCAGATGCTGCACATGCCCGCCCTGAGCCCACAGAACAGGAGGGACGGCACTCTGAAACTACTAGATATGGCCTTAACGTCCCTTCCAAGCATGCACCAAAGCAGCACAAACACTAAGGAGACACGCTGTAAAAATGTCCAACTTCTTCCCTAGTGCACCACTATTCACCTTTTGGCCAGGTGGAAGGTACGCTTAACTGGGTGATGCTAACATTGTAGTGCGGCCAAGCTCAGCTGAGAAGCATTTGCACTCTGTGCTTAGCTACGGTTGCTAAAGCAACACTAGGCATTGCTGATAACGCTCTGTGAACATACAATACTGTGCATAACGCTTTCCCCCTGCGGTGACCCAACATAATTCTAGGAAAGGCGATTTAATACAGACACGGATATGATTATACTCCCCATTTACATAACACAAAAACAAACCGTTAGGTTCAGCAGACAAACATAAGGCCTGAACCAAGATGTGTAGCATGTTCCCACTGACAGTAAGGTGGTAACCGTGGTAATTTCTAACAAACCCGCTACATGCATTTACCGAGGAGGAGCTCGATTAGGTCTGGAGCTCTTGGCTTGTATGCAGCTGTTAGATGCCAGCAATCCTCTCAGTCTGTTGGACTGGCAGTTACCCTCCTGAGGTTAAAGTGAGAAGACAACCACACAAAGGTGATTCCAAGTTGTCAGATCTAGAGTTGCCACAACTGCTAACACAGGGAGGCAACAGAGTGCTTCAGGCTGAGACTGGAATATGACATGTCAGCATCACACAAACACCCACACCTTAGCGCCTGAAGAACCTATGCAGACATTTACTGACTGATAAATGCTGCAATTTAAACGCAGGCTGTTTACCTACTACTAAATCAGTACCGCCTTTTCACGTTTAACTGCGACAGTAGGGGACAGCAAAGACGCCTTCCTTCTCCATTTCTGACGGCAAATCAAATGCTGTGATGATCGTGAATTTCGTCACCGATTCATGACACAAGGCAGCTCTGCAACCTGCAGAGAACAGCAAGTTGCGCTCCAAAGTAACTCGTGTGCATGCAGTGGGTGTAAAGGTGACTTCTTCAAATGCAGATGACCTGGGTCGCATGTCCACATAATGACGGACAGACTCAACAATTACATGCCACAAGACGTTACAAGCATCGGTATACTGACTGTGTATTTTTGCAGTTTAGAAGGAGTTCAAATTAATATACAACGCTTTAGACAATTGCATTTAAAACCTTACATGTCGGGAAGACATCGTAATTTTGTTTAATTTTTTTTTTTTTTTTTTTTACGTAATACTGAGAACATTGCCATTTCGTAATATATATTTGTCACATCATGATGGGCTGGTCTTTTTCGGATTTGCACAAGTGCGCTGAATCACCACTGCACGCGCTCCCTCCCCGCTGCAAAAATGCCGAGACTATTAACGTTTTTATATTCCACCTAAAATCATAAATAAACAAACTACACAACAATTACCAAAAAATGCATTAAAAAGCATGCGCTGTGCAATGTGTTGCTAGTGTTTATATATCTATAAATGCTTCTGACACAGTTTAAGTCGGACACATTTACATAACAGAGAACACGGTCAAAGTTTTAAGGCACAAAACAAAATCACATATTGAGCAAAAACAAAACACTTAAAAGGCCAAGCGGATCACATCGCGTTTAACACGCTGCACATCTGGGCGCTGACGCCGTGGCTGCAGATCGCGCAGTTAGACACGCTCACCTTTCGCAAGGCAATCGGCGCAGAATTTATTCTCCTCCAGGGAAAGGAGCGAGGAAAGCACAGACTGGTATCGGTCAATGTCTTTCACGGATTTCCCCGTCATTTCCAATGCGCTTCCAGATGCTTACCCACCTACCCTTATTTTAACAAGCCGATCAGTTATTTAGACAACAGAGAAATAACGAAACAAATGTATGTCTTCCGCAAATGGCAAATGCAGAATTACACAAATGTGCAAATAACTGCGATTGTTAAATGTTGGCTTCAGTGACAGCAAGAATACAGATTATCCTTAAGAGGGGGGAAAATAACGCTCACGTGTCGTAACTCCAAGTCCTTGTTTGTATGTTAAACTATCCCCCAACCTATCCTTGTCTGGCACCCTCCACTTATGATATATGTAACTACGGCTCAGCTGCCGCACATCTCACATGGATTTCCTGTTTCCGCCACCCACCGCCCTTTAAATTCATTATTATTAAACACCCCGCACATCTTCTTTCCCTTGTAACCCCGCTTCGGTTATTTTGCAAACTATTTCACCGAAATCGTCCACTGGCAGTAGTACAAGCCAAGCATACAGTTACAACACGAATAAATACTTGTATAATGCAATAACTGTCTTGACCGTAATATCTCGACTAGATGAGCAGCAGGTAGGAAACGTTGCCAATCAAATTTTATTCATTGAAGAAGCACGCCATCTACTGCAAAATCCGAAACACAAACGAAGGTTTTTGCATCAGGTATTGCAGTTTCCCAATAATAGTCCGGGAAGTTCACCGCGTAAGGTTTGTTCAGCTTTAATGTCCTTGCATTTATCAGGTGGTCAAACATGATAATTCCAGAATTTTTAAAAACAATATATACAAGAAGCAGAAATAACTATATA
>JABJVR010009435.1:0-46289 GCA_025773905.1 Chitala chitala
GTGTGTCCAAATTGCCCGTAGTGTGTGTGTGTGTGTGCCCTGTGGTGGGTTGGCACCCTGCCCTGGGTGTCCCCTGCGCCCTATGAGCTCCAGGCGACCCTCACCAGGACTAAGCGGTTAAGAGAATGAACGAATATTCATTTCTGATAATGAAAAATAAAATAATGCTATTTCCAAGTATTCCACTAGGTGGCAGAAGGACACTTTTTAAAAGCCACAGTTGATACATTTCATACAATTATTTGATACAGTGTATTGCTTATACAGCTAAAATATTTAAACTAAGGAAAATTTGTGTTAGAAGTGAAAGTGCAGTTACAACTTGAGAGAAACTGGATATTTTCTAATTATATTTGGATTTAATTTGTGTATATTGTGTGAAAATGATTAAATGCATTATCCTAGCAATCCTTGTTACTGACGCATCATTAACGTAGTACGTTTAATCAATGTTCCTTGGAAAACATACGCTGTAAAGACGCAGTGTAGAGGCTTAAAATACCACATATCTACAATCAATTTCACAATAAAACATCTATTTCTGATAATGCTGGTGGACGGCATGGTTGCAGATCCCATTTTGATGCTGAAAATATAAAAACCGTACAAAAACATCAAAGTAGTAGCACCTGCAGGATGTTTTTGGATATATATGGTGAAACTGCTTCTGTAAGTTCAACTTTAAAGCAGTGTTACACCTTGTTAAGAACAGTCGGGGAGAAATAGATTAGTGTGATCGTTTTGTCGGGCCCTGCCCCCATTGTAATAACAGGCAGTGGTGTTATTTACGCAGCAGAAGCACAAGGTCTGGGAAGGCATAACACCGACAGTCGACTACGCACAGAAGGAAACTGAGTGCTTTAATATTAATGGCTTAAATAAATAACCAGCTTGACAAGTGGGGAAATTCTTGGGAATTTTCTTTCGGATAAGGCATTATGAATGAGCGCGCTGGCTGAGAAAACAAATAGCTACAATTTCTCAATATGGTTGCACTTTCTCTCTGCTTGTCCTGGGAGTTTTTACCCGCTCTGTATCTGTTCTTAATTAATTAAGTTTGACTGAGCTCTTTATTAAAATCTTCCTACAAGTTGACTTATCTTGACATTTATTAATTACTTGTATATGTGTAGCACTGAACAGAATGCAGCGGTGTCTATTTTTTATTGCTCTTAGAATGACTGTCGTTAAATTTATCTATTGCCAGTTTTTCATATATAAGTTAATTAAAAGAAGATTAAGGAACGCTTTGTGAACTAACTTACCAAAGCAAATGTTTAATATCTGGTATTATTTTACCTGCTTAAAAAATTAAAATGATAGCATGAAATGTGGGTATTCTATTCATGTTTATACAGGAAACCTAAATATACCAAAAGACCAAATTTGTACAATATACTGTCGCACTATTATTACTGTTATTTTTACATGTCCAAAGCACAGCCTAAACACTTTTAAAACCCGTTAAACAGAATAAGCAGTTTGCACTAAAACACAACGTTTATGGGATGATTAAGCATTTTTATTCAAAGGTGTAAATTTGGGGGGCACACATCCCCCCATTGTTTGCAGAGGAGCAAAATGCCCCCTCCCCCTGCCAAATCACCATGTGATTACTTTAATAAAATAACTGAATGAATGCCAAAAGCAGTAAGTCCCCTCCAAAGTTGAAATGAAACCTACACAATGCACTGACTGTATTTATGAATATACTTAATACTTATGTATGCATTATTCAGCCTATTCAACGCTAACTGACGGTGATGTAGGCATGACTAAAACAATACAGCAGGGATTGTGGCTTTGGGTCATGACTAGCAGGTCATTGTTAGAGTGGCAATGGGCAACCAGTTAGCCCAAAGCCGCAGTGACTACTTTGTAAATATGTGTGACCGGCTCATTTTATGTGAACCAGTTGCTGAATCCTTGTATTATAAATTTAGCTAAATAAATAAATAAACAGCAGTATGAGTGTATATAGGCTGTTTGTCAGATTACTTATCCAGTGTTTAAAAATATAGATTTTTAAATTTATTTACTTACTTTGTCAAACGCAGGCATTTTATGAATTTTTGAAATTCATTAGAATTGTGAGGTAAGATGTGACCATTTTAATAATTGCATGACCCTTTCCATGTTTTATTGGCCAGTGAAATAGCCAGGAATAAGATTGGGTGGCCACCTCTGTGTTAAAACACCAAACTAAAGACTGGATTGACAGGTAATGTTTGCTGTCTGATCCTTAATCAAACACCACCCAAATCTCTCGCCATGTAGGTCTGAGCAGTGTACGTACAGCCAAGTTTGAAAAGTGGGTTAAAGAGGTACAGTACTAAGACCCAGGTGTGCTTTTAAGTGTTACACATATGCCAAAATAACTTACATTATGATTCCAAGCAAAAACCTAATGTACTAATTTTTTGCTCCAATATGTTTACTTTTGGCGGCGCAGTGGCATGGTGACTAGCACTGTTGCCTGCCTACCTATCTCTGGGCCCAGGGCTCAGTTCCTGCCTCAGGTCTGTGTGTGTGGAGTTTGCATGTTCTCGGTGTGCTTGGTGGGCTTTCTCCAAAGATGTGCCAGTTACATTGATTGGCGTCTGCAGATTGCCTGTTGTGTGTGCATGTGCGCCGTGGTGGGTTGCTGCCCTGCCCAGAGTGTCTCTGCCCTGTGCCTTGCGCCTTCTGGGATGGGCTCCAGGCTTTCTGAGACCCTGAAGTGGATTGATGTTTATTTATCATTACTTGCTATTTTAATAGACATATTTCCATAAAATTACCTCAACAGCAGCCATTTATTATTTTGAAGTTGCAGTTTTTAATTAATTTAAATTCATACTGATGCAGCGGGAGTTGAATTTTAACCTTTTGCTCAGTTTTGCATTCAGACTCCTCCCAGCAGCCCCGGTATTTAGTTGCGGCCTGGCCCTTTGAGTAAACTCACTCATCTTGTTATTTTCATCTGTTTGTTAGGCACGTTTTCTCAAAAATTCCCGCTGCCATTACATGACTTCTGAACAATACAGCACTACGAGAAGGCAACGTCGTTCTGTAATTTTGCTAATAGTAAGAAGTACCTTCTGCTCAACATAGCCTGCGATCTGCTCCCTGGGCAATTTGAATGGAGAAGAACGCATAAGTGAAATCTCCTGAGATCATGACGGACTGCACTCACAGCGCTCTGTTCTGCGGCGGGTGCCATCTTCACAGTTGTTGTGGAGGAGGGATATGTTTCACGACCAGCACTACGCACAAATGAGGTAGCAGCGTAGTCCAGAAGAATTATCTGTGCTTCGGACCTGCCAAGATTGCTCGACTGTGCCAGGCTGTATGGACGTGCGACGTGATGACAAAGAATCGGCAGTCGACCTCCATTATTCTGACCCCCCCCCCCCCCAGGGATCTGTTTTAATCAGCAATACTTCAAATGTAAAAAAATGCAGGAAAAAGCCTGACACTTGGCCTCCTGTAGCTTTTATACTTTTGTAAATCTTACTATTACTTATTTTAAAAGTAAAAAGGGCACGTTGTGTGGGAGGAACTGACCCTCACTGTCGAAGCTGTGGTGGTCTGACCTCAGCAGAAGTGGTCAGATTTTTTGTAATACTCTTTCCTAAAAATACTTTTTAAAAATCGAGACAAAGTTGAGACATAATGCCCTGTACAAGCAGATCAGTTTAAATCAGGGAAAATACGGGCCATCATATTTTTTAAACTTTCTTTTTCTCTAGCCTGCAAGTGCTCTTTAATTTAGCAGGTATTATGAAACTGGAAGAATAATAAATATGCATTAAACCGTGTATTTGCACAGCAGGGTGTCACTGTGAAGCTAATCACATATCATACATCCTTTAACTGTCCTAATATTATCTACAGTAAATTCAGTTCAATTCAGTTTATTTTTATAGCGCCTTTCACAGCAATGTGCCTTAAATTGCTTTACAGAGGAAATTGCAGATGTTAAAGAATAAGCAGTAAGAATGAATACAAATGAAGCCAGAAATTGGTGGAGGAGAGGAACCAAAAACTCCACAGTGTGGAGGAAAAAAACCTCTGGAGGCCCAAGATTGACTGGCTGCCCAACCCCTCCTGGGTATGCTAACATTACAGGACAAACAGAGCCTTATTGAGACTATGAATGTAAATAGCACTATGAATGTAAATAGCACTATATAGTTCTCCTTTGCTCCAGGTGTTGAAGTAACTCTCAATAGGCTTGTGGTTTCCCTCGGGCGAAGCTTCATCTAAGGGGATACACTAGGACTCAGCAGTCCTCCCTCAAACCTTAATGTTTCCCCCATCTCCAAATGAAGTCTTTTCTACAACCAAATTTTACTGTGCTATGGTGGACCAGAACAGGGTGGCACCACGGCATCATAAGCAACAGCTATGACGGATCCAGTGCAAACATGTGAATAATTATGTTGCTAAACACAGATTTTACAGTTTGTGTGACACCGGCTTTTTGATTTTGGCAGTAAGTAGTAGTGTCAAGAGTTTCATTCAGCGTTTCAGGAACAAGCCCATGTTGTTATACACAACTGATGTGTGGGCCCGATGACACGATGGTTAAAGCGTCTGTCACTTCCAAACAAAAAGATTACAGCGAGAGGAGAGCTTGCTTTAGGGAATGTGTCAGTTTCCACACCAGTCCATTTAAAGTTCATTCGTCAACATATGGACTTCGATAAAACGTGACTAAATGTGTGGTGCCTGAAGAAAAATTGCAGGTCGTTTTGCCATATTGGCAACTGGGACACAGCCTAATGTCTGACTTGCTTTGTTTCTTTATAATGTGTGTTCCATAATTTACACACTTAATTTAACTGTCAGTCAGGGCATTTTTCTTAAAACAATGAAGACAACAGAAGCGTTTCTGAACTGCTTGATAGGTAGTCATGGATGAGAATTCTAATTATATATGACAAATTAAGTGGACAACAAACAACTATTAACCTGGTTAATACCTCTAAGACTATTATATCAGTTTAAAAAGTCAGCAAATTTACTATATTATTTTAAATTTATAAATTTGGTTCTGCCATTCTTCTATACCTGCGGTGGGTTGGCGCCCCGCCCTGGGTGTCCCCTGTACTGCGCCCTATGTGTTCTGGGATGGGCTCCAGGCTTCCCCGCGACCCTTAACAGGATGAAGAGTTTTAGAAGATGACTGACTGACTGACATTCTTCTATATGAATTCTTCAGGTATGTAATTTATTTAATACAGTAACATGCACTGGACATGTAGGTCCAGTTCAGAATTACCTATATGTAATTGTAATACTTGCTCTTTAAATAATGTGTAGCAATGTGGCTAACAACTGCAATGCAAAACCTGCCTAAAGACTGGCTTTTTATTTCAACCTAAAAACAATAATATATGCCCTTCATTATTGCAAAAGGCGCTATATAAAAATAAATTGAATTGAATTGAATTATTTAAAAGTTGTATTTGCCATTATGTAAAAAAAAATATGAATAATAATAATGTTTTAATACCATTCTTTTAATACAATCCCTTTCCATCTGAGAAAACGTCCAGTTTTCCACTGTGGAGGGATAGCCTGGGTCCAGTCCAAAACAAGAGCAGTGAATGTTGTCTTGTGTATGCTAGGATTTCTACTCAATCGCTTCAGCTCAAATGACAGTCTGACATTCCAAGATGTTGCCATGGCTCATATTCCTGTTTGCATCAGGAAAAATAAAAATGTACAGAAACATAAGGCATATTCCGTGGTGACATTTGTGTAACCTTTATACAGTATTACCTGATGCTCACCCGAGGTTAAGGCAGGCCTCAACATTCAAACACTTTACTCTTTCATAAGAAGATACAAAGAAGAACAAAAGCAGTCATGGACTGAAAAAAAAAATCATACCACAACACGTCAAAATGGTACAGAACATACACATTGAAAAAGGATTTAGAATTTTCATTTTTTTATTTTAGGTATTCATGTGCAACCATAGTTCTTTAATGTTTATGAACTGTTGAGATATTTTAGCCTTTATGGCTGTATTAAAAGGCAAAACAATTTCCAATTTTTTAGCTGAAATGTGTTGAAAAAATTACAGCACAGAGATGAACAGTACACAGGAGTCAAGCTCAGCTGTGTTAATACACACAGCGTTCAGCTTTCGCTACTCAGTAGTTCCTTTAGTATATATGTATGAGTACATGTCATGTGAGCAAACTGTATTTTTATGTTTTGTGATTATAACCTTATTTGCCTTTTCAGCTTCCTGTGTTAGTATAACACGTTTGGGCCTAAAAACATGAACACACAAGGTTAGGACCTCATACACCCCCCACACAAAGTCTGTGATAATCTCCTGGAGTTTACATAGTTCAGGAAGGGAATCAGGTTCATAGCCAAGTATGTTTGTCACAGAAGGAATTCATTCTCTGTATTTAACCGATCACCTCGCAAGTAGCCAGCCGCATGCAGTGCCCAGGGAGCCAGTGTTTAAGAGTCTGGCTGAAGGACACAGCCGGCACCTGGACTGCAATTTGAACCAGGAAGCTTCTCCAGCCCAGCCTGAGACTCTACTTGTTGAGCCATCAGGCCACTTTGTGTAGTTATAAGCCATTTTTTGTTGCTGTGATAATCACAGAACTATGCTGCCGTTTGTTTTTTCAGCCTGAACATACAACCATTAGCACTTCATGCTTTATACAAAGAAGCTGCTGCTCCTATTTAACAAGAAAAAAAATTAATAAATAACCGTCTAACAGCAAGATTCTCAGACAGCCAAACCTAGTTACCACTACAGATACTTCCAAAATGAATAATGGTTTTCTGCAGTGTACACAATGAATACCCATTTTCAAATTCCCACCTGGGAAAGTCATAGGTGATTACACATGCTTTGCATCTTAGGGGAGGCCTGTCAGGTTTCTCTGCTCTGTTCCTCAGTGTCTCCCTTCCTCCCTGCATCTCATGAAGCAGCTCCAAACCCACAGTGACACACCGGGTAATCACAGAGCTAACTGGAACACATGTGCATTCACTGGATTAACACACATCCACATCAACATGTATGTGCAAAGGCTGGATCTGAACGTGGAGAAGAGCAGTTAGAAGGTCAGTCAGACGGCTCAGGTTATACGTCTGCTCCATGGTGGCCCACATTATAGTGCATTATAGTGACTTGCTAGGTTACGCTGTACACTCCTGCCCCCCTGTATTCTGAATCAGAACCAATTAAGGCTTGGTCTGCTACCCATCCCTGCAGGTCTCATGGTTACAGCAGCGCATGACACTTTTGGATCGTGCGGACACTTCTGGGACAGCGCTCCTCCCCTACCCAGGGAATAACGAAGAATTACAGAAGCAATGCCATCCATCTGTAGTCACTTGAGATTGCTAACCACCAGTTTTTTCGCCTTCTGGGAGTCAGCTCAGTGTCCACTGTCCTCCTTGTAATGAGACGGTATTCCCGTGGACCTTCTCTGCTGGAGCCCGCAAATAATCTACAGCACTATTACATGCATTTTCCATTTTCTGCTTGATACGAGCAGTGTAGCAAGGGATTACAGCATGCAGTGACAGCTAAAGTGATTTCATTAGTACTTTGCCAGCCCTTCATACCATGGTTTTTAGACCGAAAAGAGGCGCGTTAGGAGCTTCTTAATGGCCACAACCTGTTTGTCAAATGCTGCACCTGTTCTGTCATTTTCAGCTTTGGCGTTAATCTCTATGATGCTCCAGCTCACCTCTTTAAATCCACTTTACCTAGTGGGGCAAAGCATATGGACAGTTCCATGCACGCCCATTTAAACAAAGTTTCATTACTGTCGCATGACCTGAAAGAAAGGCCTTTTTCATTGGTGGTTCATCTCAGTGGGTTTATACAGGCAAATCCCTTGCGATACAGGACATGTGTGAATATGACACAGCAGCCTGTGGAACAGCACGGGACTAATTTTCAGAATTCTTGACAAGGAGTGAGTGGCCGCAATAATAATAATATCTCACTCTGAAATGAAAAATGACAGAATTTTGACTGTAATAAAATCTGAGGTGGGTTGTTATGCTGGCAAGTAGCCATGGCACAGACAATGCAAAAATGAGAGGTAATTTGTCTTGAGAGTTTATTCATGACAGAGTTTATTTGTAGGGAATACATTTGATGGTAGAGCCTGGAGATAGTTTGATAGCCACAGCTGTGGAAAGAACCTGAAAAAAATGCTGTTATAAGAGTGATGAATTTACTAAAGGGAAGTTTGGTGTTTGGCAGTCCCCTTCTACTGTCACTGAGATCCATGACAACAAACTGCCATTTATTTGCCGTGATGAATGAAAAAGCGCTAATGTACAACGGCCATAAGTCAGACACCTCGCTGTGAAGCTTTCTGCACTTTGTAAAATGGCATGCTATGATGGTTGCATCCTGGCATCTAGTGCACCCTCAAAACAAGGTTTCAGCATTCCTAGAATCGTTTTGGAGCAAAGCTGTCCTTGGTGAGGGACATCCTCTTCCAGCACAAGTCTCAGGTCCACCGACCAAGGCGGGAGACAAATCTTTACCTTTATTTAAATGTTTTTTATTGGGCAGTTTGGCCACTCTTTATAGTCTTGCCAGTATTGTATTATTTCATATTACCCTGCAACAGTCAAGATTTCCCTGTCATTATGGTTGGCTAGACTGTGACATCTAGTTTACCTTCTTGTGAACTTCACTTAAGGCATCTCCTTTGAGAAAAACAGATGGTATTTTTAGGAGGTCCTGCAGTTCTTCTAGATGGAACATGGAGCAGGTTTTGGCTCTTTTCTGTGGCTTCACTTGATCTTACACCGAAGACTGAGCTAAAGTATCCATGAAACCAAGTGTTTCTCTTACTAATAACACTATCTGCCAACAGTATCACTCATTTTTAACCCGAGGGTTAGTACTGCTGCCATGTAAATCTGACGTCAGGGGTTCAAATCCCAGCCAGTGCTGGTCTCAAGCCTTGATTTAAAAACCATGGGAGGGTCACATCAGGAAGGGAATTTGGAATAAACACCTGTGCAAAGTTGATATGCGGCTCAGTGCCAGGGTACCTGCTGTAGTAATCCCCTTGTAGGGAGCAGCTGAAAGGAGAAAAAAAGCTGTTCGCTTTTAAATCACAACTAATCCTTTGATCAGCATACTTTAACAATGAGTTGTCACAAGAAGGGAAATCTGCAAGTTTTACCTATTATGAAAAAGCTGTTTGTATATATTAAAGTAAACCATTAAATGCTGAATTTTTTATTGGTACAAAGCTGAGCTTGCTTGGAATTCTACACTATACCATGGGACTGTGATAACCATTATGTATCATTATATTTGGTCAGTTGTTTACTGCCCAGTACACACCTATGGCTTGGCAACCTCTATAGCTCAGTTAAGAAGTTCTCAATCTTAACCTCACCCTTTTCTCCTCTTTTAATTACTGTAAGGCCATTGTGAATTTTTATCACCCAAATGTCTGCATTTACCTTTCTTATTTCCAACTTTGCTATGTCAGTGTCTTTTTGAACAAGCTGAAAGTTCTTTTGAAGGTTGTGTTTGTACCTGTGCACAGTCTGACTTATGGCTTCAGAGATCTCTGCTTGGTGTACAGTATCTTCCATGTTGCTTCAGTGCATTGCGGGTCTTGAAGGCACAGACAGGTCCTGTGTCAGCAGTTAGCAGTTCAGTGTGTTGACAGGTTCTGTGTGGGGCACACATGACAGTTTATATTAAATATGTGATTATTAGATGTTACATGCACGATTACTATTAATATAGCTGTTTATCATATGGAAGTAGCTCCCATGTCATGTCCTGATCCAGGGTTGTTTTCGAGTCCCAGTCCATCCCTTCCTGAAGAAGGTATCTACAGATGTAATTACATTCTTGTTCTTGTAGCATTCCATGAATGGGAGCATTACAAATTGTTATGTATGTTTGTTCACCATAGTATACTGTCAATCAGGCATATTTAGAAAAATAAAGCTACACATTACATTGTCTTAGAAGATAAGCCACTCCCGTATTTGCTGTTGCAGTCAAATGTCAGATGGTCCGTAAACCACAATCTGGCAACATTCCACAAAAAGAAGAAGGTTTTATAGCTAACATTAATGTTTTATGAACACACTGTATTTCATTTCCCATAACTTTTCATAAGATGCTTACAGCGGTCTAACCCCCCACCATTTCTCACTCTGTTTGATGTTCACATAGCGAGGCAATAATCTTCTTCAACAGCTGGGTGCTATCCCTCTGAAAAATACTCGCCGAGCGCTTCCTGCAGATAGGCAGCGTCCGGAACCGCTACCTACTTAATTATCATCATACATGCTTATGGAAGAAAAGGTTTCACTAAGAACTGACACAGTCTGCAACCGTAGTGGCTGCTTCCAAATTAGACGGTTACTACACAAATACCATACGTAAATACCACGGTCATACCAGGACAAAAGAGAGAGAAATTTCACTTGGCCTAATCAATAATCGCAAAAAAATAATAAATAAATACACACACACACACACAAACGAGAAACACCAATTGTACATAGGTGTTTCTATTGTTTCATTAAAATCGTGTTCTAAATAATCATTTAACATATAAAAATCATAACCAACCATAACTGTACTTCTTCTAGTTCAAGTCTTGCACCTTGCGGACGTTAGAGTCGATAGTGTTATTACCGGTAAACTACTATGCAAGAAAAAAAATCATTGCACAGATAGACAAGTAAAAAATGATCTATATAAAGTATTAGTTTGCGTGATTTCGTTACTGAAGGACGAATTTTGTTTTGTGTACAGTTGTGGTGATGGTTCGATTTAGGATCGTGTACCATTTTTGTACCTTTACCATTTGGCAGACTTCTAATTTCCTCGTTATGTTAAATTATTACCTATTCCCACAGAGATTCAGTGTGACGCATCTATACCAGGGTGAAGAGGCACTCACGTAATACAGATTAAGGAGTACCTTAACTTGGGCTACCTTGAATCACTCAGTTAATATGCAGTTGTCTCCTAGTTCAGCTGCCTTAACAAAATTGTTTAACGGCATGTACTATGATAATGAAGTTTTACTAATGTGTAACGGCGATTTTTTTCTTTTTTACCCTACTTTATGAAAGGTTTGTATATCGGTAGTACTATTTTAATATTGTTTCCAGGACGCCATCGGAGGTCATACCTTTTTATTACGGAAACTTTTTAAAACCACTTCTGTACGAGAATGTTTTATTTCAATTACAATTCTTATATCAAAATACATTTACAGTAATTGAAATATACATTTATATATACAATTGAAATATACATTTACTATATAAATGTAACCAAAATTGGATAAATAATATGTTTTAATATAATATTAATAAGAAAATAATTCATATTTTTGTCTGTCGGAAACTGTCATCACAGAGGCCATATACTAACACTTCTTTTAGGACCGCTGGTGGTAATTAGGTGCACATCCCGGTGTAGAGCGTCACACCCTTTACATTCCTCACACCCCTCACATTCCTCACACCTCTTACACCTCTCACTGTTTGTCAGGACTTGTGACGGGTGTCGCGGCTCCGCTTCGTTTCAGAGCGCCTGCGGGCTGAGGGCTCCACTTCGCATTGCGCACTCAACATCACCAACACCGTAAGACTCCCCTCACACAGCCTCCCGCTCGTCACGGGGTAGGACTCTACAATGTGCAATTACTGCGACGGAGCTTTGATTAATACACGTCTGCGACTAATATAGAATAACTTTATTGGATAGATTAGGTTGAATAAGAGAGGGGGGCGAATGAATCGGTCTTGTTTCCAGAGTCGGAATGCGAGCCGTATGGGTGCGAACAGAACCGAATACACATTTCCATACTTTCCATGATCTTTTTATTGAAAGTACGCTGGAATTAAAGGATGTTATGTTTGAAGTCTGAACAAACAGTAAGTAACGCGATCGAAATATACCACTTCCCAGTTCGGATGTTTCGATTTTTTTGTGCCAAACCTTAATCTAAATATATTTTATTGATTTTTTTTTCTTAATTTAATGAAATTAATAAGTCAGTCGCACTTTTTGCTCCCGAGCAATTAGTTTACATTCGTATGGACCAGCGCTTTCATTCAAACCATGTTACCTGTTACGTGCACATTTTTGCTTCAAAGGCTGTGATCCTCTGACTAAAGGGGGAGGAAAACCGAGGCAAAATTATGGAGAACGTTACTTTGACAGAAGGAAACCATACTCTGGGTAACTGGACCGACCACAGCATCCAGTACAAAGTGGTGAGCACGCTGCTTGTGGCGGTGATCTGTGCCGTAGGCATCGTAGGGAACGTGATGGTGATACTGGTAGTGCTCACAACAAAACACATGCGGACACCCACCAACTGCTACCTGGTGAGTTTGGCGGCCGCGGATTTAATGGTGCTGACGGCCGCGGGTTTGCCCAACATTACCGACAGCTTGTATGGATCCTGGGTTTACGGGTACGCTGGGTGCCTCTGCATAACTTACTTCCAGTACTTGGGCATCAACGCTTCCTCCTGTTCAATCACCGCCTTCACCATTGAGAGGTACATCGCAATTTGTCACCCGATCAAAGCCCAGTTTCTCTGCACACTTTCAAGAGCCAAAAAGATCATACTGGTAGTATGGGTCTGCACCTCCCTCTATTGTGTAATGTGGTTCTACTTGTCCAATACTGATGAAGTAGTATACGAAGATGCTACTATAGTTGTGTGCGCCTACAAAGTATCCAGAAACCTTTATCTACCGATCTACTTTTTAGATTTTGGGATATTTTTTGTGGTGCCGCTGATCCTTGCCACTGTACTGTACGGGCTTATTGCAAGGATTCTTTTTCTGAACCCTTTACCGTCGGATCCAAAGGGAAGCAGCAAGAAGAAAAAGAAGAAGCACGCGCAACAGGAGAAGAACGCGCAAAGTTTCAAGAACTCGCACCGGTCCTCGAGCACCACTGCCACATCCCGCAGACAGGTGGGCTGCACACCGAGGGCACGCGCGCTCTCGTGCTGAGCGCACCAACTTCTGTGGAAAACGCATGTAAAAACAGAGAACGCAAACATGTTTGTCAGTTTTTCGTTATCTCCTCTATCATTATAATTGTTGTGAATTAATATGCTCCGTGTGGCATTTTAGTATGTTTGATGTATGGCGTTAGGTTTCATGTCCAGCAATTATTCAACTCGAACGTTTCTGTGCGTGGTGCGCCTGCGAGTATTTGGCTTGCGAAGGTTTGCGGGGGAGTACGATACGCAAAGCGTCGTGCATTGTTATGCAGAGTGTGTCGATTGTGTGTAGATTGCAACCTGTCACTATTTAGTGTCGCCCACTGTCACGTTAGCACGCCTCACAAAATAGGATGGCATAGGCTACACGATATTTCCCTTTATTGCAGTCATTACGACTGTTCAATTGCGTGCAGTTTTTGTCAGGAAAAAAATATCAATTAAAATACAATTAAATGTGAACGAGCCTTTGCATTAGACTAAAAAGTGCTTCTCTACTCAATCTAAACTGAAGTGTGCTGTACTCTTTGTTTTGTTTTATTAGTTTTATAATGACTTTTGACCTTGTCTGCTATTACTTAAGATACAGTCACTTAGGTTATAAATTATTGAATGGGAGGTTTATTGATTTATGTGACAGATGCTCGGGTTCAAAGAAAACTGTAAATGCTGACATCCGAACCAATTTTAGGATGTCCACTGAAATGGGCTAATTTAGGTTAACAGCACTGCAAATTTACTTTGAAGATGCTGTTATGGAAATGTTGGCCTGTTACACGAGATCATTCGGTTACAGAATGTTAACTGCAAACTACTTAAAAAGTGTTGTGAATTCAAATTTACACACATTACAAGATATGCCCTGGGTTGGCACCCTTGCCATGCACTAATTTTTGCCTGTACAGCACTGTGGTAATGCTTCATGAGTCACATATGAATGCACGTTTCCAGGAAGTAGAGCTAAAAGCTACATAGTACTACATATCCAGTACATGACCTGCTGCCAATTATGTATGATGTTACAATTTTTTTTCTGCAATCGTGTCTTGGAGGTGACGAAGATGCTGGCAGTGGTGGTGATCCTCTTCGCCCTGCTGTGGATGCCCTACCGCACGCTGGTGGTGGTCAACTCCCTGCTCGAACAAGCCTACCTGGACACCTGGTTCCTCCTGTTCTGCCGCTGCTGCATCTACCTAAACAGCGCCATCAACCCGGTCATCTACAACGCCATGTCGCAGAAGTTCCGCGCCGCCTTCAGGAAGCTGTGTGGCTGCCGGCCGCGGCACCCAGAGAAGCCCGCCACGTGCAGCGTGGCGCTCACCTACAGCGCCATCCGGGACACGTCCAACGGAGAGAGCCCCGAGCATTTCGCCACTGAGCTCGATGACCTGGCGGCCGCTGAGGAGCTCCTGGAGCAGCATGGCAGAGATCTGGGCTTCAACAGCACCCGCCTGCCAGCCAAGGTCACCTTTAGCGAGGCCTAGGCTCACCACGTACCTCCACTGAGGAAGGATCGATCCGAGGGTGAAGGATTACACCCCTGCGCCCCGGAGTGTATTTGATCTGACACCTTGAATAGTTGCAGTGGTGGTAAACTTAACACTGACAAATTGGCTCTCAGTGGTTATTCCAGGGCTTCAAATATTCTGCAACAGTGTGGGGAGTGCTGACTAATGTTTACTTTGGCTAATATTACCATAGTTATTGGAAAAATTAACACATAAATACAAGTCTCTTTTTAAATATGAACCAAAGTACAGCAATGTTGTTTTCCCTTTAAAAGCGTTTCTGCGGTCTTGGCAGAGCTGTCTGTTAAAAGAGAAAATCGAACGCTGCCCCTTTCACCGCAACAGGAATCTGCGCAGGACAGTTAATGTAGCGGGTGTTGACGTTATTACGAAAAATGTGTAACCATCTTGGTGCTGTTAGAGCATCACGCTTTATCATAAAATAAAGGGTAAGTTCATCGTTCATGGCACAGCTAACACATTTTGGCTTGTATGAACAAAATCACCTTAATATCACGTTTTTTTTTTTTCTGGTAGTGCTCACTTTTAAATTCATAACACTATGTAAGAAGAGACAACATAATTGAATTGTTTTAAAAATGGAAGAGCACGCTACGTAGGCAGTGAAGCACGACAGAGAAAGTGACACAGTAAATATCAGGATGTAGACATAAACTAATGATATGACATTACAGTTTAAGAGCTGCACAATTTTTCAAAACCGTGCTTTCCCACCGTGTTAGTCAGTAATTAAATAACATTATGAACGGCTGCATCATGTCCTTACAGTAATCCAATGGCGCATCGATACTTTTCAAACAACTACTTTTTTGAAAGGAGCCAAACAAGATTATTCTTTATAAAACAAGGAGCAAATTATTTATTTACTGCAACTTATGAGATGTAGTAAATCATACATGTTCAAAATATTGGAGGGACTGACTGAATCTTCAAGAAGACTACAGGACCTGCTTGTGTTCAGGCTGTCAGGACACAAGTGCATAAATTGTGAATAACGTTATCTGCCTGGAATGTGTGGACATTTTCACCACTGGAGTCTTCTATGTAAATGACAGTTATGGGGTTAGGAATAGATTTATGTAACTGCAGGCTTGGCACATTACAAGTAAACATAGGGACCCCGTGTTTTCTAGTGTTCTTTTTTGATTCATCTGGTTATTAGGCTCGGCCAACAGACCACTGGATTATCCTCTCTGAAATTTGATGGATACCAAATGTGAATGCTCTGTGGTGGATTGGCTCCTAATCCAAGGTGTCCCCCATCTTGTGCTGTAGGCTGCTTGGGATAACCTACCGTGACCCTATACAGGATAAGCAGTTGGATAATGGATAGATCCAACCTGAACCAAGAAAAACAGTTATAGGACGTGGTGAAAATCCTCTGGCATGTAGAAAACCTCACTTGGTGATGACCTTTGCCTGGTCCTGTCTGCCATGGGGAGAGTCTTTGAAGCACTGACGAAAAATCGATGGCCACCCCGTAACATGAGCCTTGACTGCCGCCTTGCTGACCCTTGTGTGCCAAACACAGCCGTGTCCTCACGTGTGCACCAGCCAGTACAGATTAGGATCACAAATGTTTCAGGAGTGGCTGGACATAGTGCTTAGATGTGAGTAGGGACAGCCCACGTAGCTCTATCAAGGACAGCAATGGCGCCATTTATTGCCGCTAATTTGTTTTTGTGACAAAAGACATTGATCTGATTTTGTGGAGGATAATTTTTGGAAAACACTTTAGTTATTTGTCAAATGTACTGTCATATATTATCATGTATAACTCCCCAACCTCAGCATTTAGTGCAACTGTGACATGGTATAGAAACAGATTTCAACAATAGATTATTAGTTTTAAATATTTATCAGTGTATTAGTATTTGAATTTTTTAAAAATGGTTTATACATTATGTTAAAAAATGCACAGGACATTTTAGTGGTTTAGAGGGACATACAGTATAACCAGTTGGAAGTATTACAAAAAATTTTGTTAAGTAATGTGCATAATAGCAGTTACGATAAAATGTTTACCAAATTAATTAAATCTGTATAGATATAAAATTTATTAAATGATTGAATGAAAAAAACTGGAATTGTTAAAAATCTAGGGCAAGGCTGAACATATTTAAAGAGGAAAATGTAAATTGTTAATGAATTTGGCTGTATGTGTCCTCTCTGGGTCATGGGAGTTTCACAGAATGTCATTGTGAGTTTTAATGTGACTGTGAATGTAAACGCTGTAAAGAACATACCTCTATTTGGGCTAATACCCAACACTGCTGTGCCTCGGCACCGTTCCTGAACACGTGTACAACAGGCACATTTTAGAAAACCACCAACAAACAAAATGCAGTGCAAGATGCAAAAAAAAAAGCAGTTACTTGAAAACTGCTGAGGCAGCATTATCTGTACCTTCCACAGGGCAGGGAAAAGATTTCTTCAGAAGGCATCGCTTATATTACTGTTATTTTTTCTGTGACAATTACACCAAGCTCTGTTTCTCCCTTGCGTTCAGTATTACATTAAGACACAATGTTTACTCTGCTCACAAACGTGCTGATATGTGCTTTGCCTCGTATTGTTTAAACTTAATTTTCGATGAGGTTTGTGAAAATGTTCTTACTTTATTTCTGTGATAGTGAAAAGTTTAAACGGAAAAAGGTGATTGCTTTTCAAAATACCTTATGTAATGTGCTGTCTTCTAGATTACTGAACCCTAGGGTTATCTGCTTTTGAAACTATAATTCATATGCTTTCTAGTCATGCCTGTTCATTTTGAGTATCTTGCTATTTAGCTGGTGATTTGTTGACAATTAAAATGGTTAATATGTTTTTAGTTCTCATATATTTTACATCTTCCGGTAACATGTTAAGTTCTGTAAACGTGTTACACGTTTACAGAACTTAAAATATACATCAAAGCTTTGGGCAACCTTAAGTCTTTATCAATGTATGATAACTATAATACTTATCTGGAATGAGTAAACATTAATACAAAGATAATAGGCAAAGGAACAGGAACGGTACACACAAGCCTGCAAACTGTGACTTTGAGCACAGAAGTGTCTCCTTGAAGTTGGTGCAGCTCAGAGCGAGCTGCACCAACTTCAAGGAGCCATAGTGAGCTAGGTGTTTAGGCTGTCACACCATCACAATCAGCAAAGAACCCAGGTCCAATACTGCTTGTCTTTTTAGAGTCCGTCTGTCATCTGGAAACCCACATTCCAAAAAGCAAGAGGACCAGTTGTCTTAATTGGTAATCCCTCTAATAAGCGATAGCATTCAAGGCACGCAGCTTTTCTTAAGAACACGCTTACGTGAGGTAGAAGCCAGTGAAAAATCCCACCAGCTATCTGTTAGATTCAATTTCAACAACAATGGAGTTAAAAAAAAAAACTATGCAAAGCCGCTGCGGCTGATTTGATAAGTGTTGTTTTTGTGGAGTTTGTGGAAGCACATTTGAAGTATAATAAATGATGCCAGTCAGTCTTTGACTGAGAAGGTGACTTCAGATAGGCTCTCTGGAAATACATCAGGTTGACAGACATGAGAGAGACTTCACATATCCATTTGCAGCACTGTTATAGTTGGACATTATGCAAATGAGTATGATAATTCCAGGTTGTCGCATAATTTAAAGCTTCAACCCAAGATGCATACATTGTCATTTTTTTCCTTTGGGCTACAGACTCATTAAATACTGTGATGTATGTCATGTGTTAATGTAGTTTAAACAGTAATTAGTAATTGTGTTCAAAATGAGTTTCTCAGTACCTGGGATGAAAACTAGTTATCCAGTTAAACAAACTAAAGTGGAAGTGGTGTGCTATGTAACCTGGGAGGAGGACAAGTCAAATTTTAGGAATGTTACGTGAAAAGATTGCACATAACCTTCAGAACTAAACTGAACAACTGCACATTTACAAGTCATTAGATGCGAAAATGTCAAATTCATTCAAAGGAACGATATAATTACAATTCTGACTTTTCCATACTGTCGTCAACAATCGTCTTAAATTTCCAGAATTTCATTCTGCTTAAAAATTATTTAAAAATATGTTTGGTTAGCATATCATCACAGGTATGAAAACTGCAGTATGTATCAGCATGAAAATGCCTTTCAGAATTCTACACTTAATGACTGAACGTTTCCATATGTTGCTGGACAATGTTGTCATCTGTTATGGCATTACACCATTATCAAGACCTGTCATCCTGTTAGCTTGTGAATTGGCTGAAAGTGCAATATTCAGTTGATTGCTGATGGGCAAACAAATACATTTTCATTATGCTACCCTTCACAAATAATACTCGGCATCGACAATACGCTAACAGCACCTTGTGTGGACGTGGGTTGACAAATACAGTCAAATTGTCTTGCCGGGCGGTTTATGTCTGGATCCTTTTGTTATCGTGTTAACTAGATAACGACAACCACACATTGTCTTCTTAAATTCGTGTAAAAATGTAGCTGCTAAGTTAACTCTGAAGAGGCGCGTCCATTCCTAAAACCATTTTACCGATTTTTCCGCAGATCCGGAAAAAAAAGACTCTAAAATGAAACGGCAAACAAACTTCTCAGCAAACTACAAATTACTTTGCTAATAGAAGCTGCCATGTCATGTCATGTCATGTCTAGTTCCCATGTGCACGTGAACGATTCCACTGTACACACCCTGGTTAGAGATGTCTAAACCAACTCACCTATACCTGTAAGTCAATTATCAGTTTCGTGTCATGCACGCGTCGCCTGGAGGAGTAAGAGCAGCTAACTGCAACAATTTCGGTCGTGCATGGAAAATGCACGCCCTGCTTCCCTCAAAATGGAGACATTGGGTGTGAAATGTACTGAAGCAAGTCATTCCAAAGTCAGAGGAACAATTAACATTCTGCAGAACCAATTCAGTCATGGTTCTGAGTAGATTACTGCCTTTTGAAAGATGATTGGTGAATTAAGGCTATAAGGTCCATACTATTGCAAAACGGCAAAATGTTATGCCATGAACTGTCAATGCGAATACAAATCTTCCTTTAAAAGCCTCCCCTATATCCTCATTAATTACTGTACCACCATTACTCAAGAAAGGCACCTCCACCAGTATGACACCAAGGTCCTGAACTCATTTTTTTGCCCTTCCCTCTCCACCACTAATTACACATTTCATCTTTTCATAAAAAGCAGGCATAGGGCCAGACAGACAGCCTGCTGCCATTGATTCACCTCTGCGGTCCTTCCTGGCAAGACGTGTGCGTAGGTGAAGCAAGTCTCCAGTCAGGAGTCTGAGAAAAGCAACAAGCTGTTGCTTTCCCTTTTAGCAGTAAAAGACCTTGATGGCCACTTGACTGGGCAATTTTGTCTCTTACACGACTGAGTGCTCATTAAAATCGGCTATTTTATTAGCTGGGCATTTTTAAGGGACATCTGCACATAACTTTTTTAGCTGATTCCCTTCTTGGCTGTGCAGAAATGATTGTCTGCAACATTATCAGCTTCATTCAGGACTATAGATTCCGGCTTTTTAAAAATTTAAGGCTGCTGGTTCAAACGTTAGAAATATGACCAGCTTTAGTATTCCTGCAAACTTTTCTTTTGACTTTGCTGTTAAAAGTAGGAAATTATAATTTCATTGGCAAAACCTTTAAGACTTTTTTTTTTCCACTTTAGTGGATACTGCAGTATCGCTTAGGCAACGGAATATTTTAGGGAGCCAAAAAAATTGCTTATAAAGGTTTGAAATGACCTCAGATTAAGTTTGAACCAAGTAGGACATTTATTTTAAAAGTACAGGCAGGGTTTTTTTCCACCCCAAAAAATGCAGAGATCACCCTGCGTGGAGACATCCTGATCCCCTGCAGAACAATGAGTGTGTCCTCACCCATGCTGGCTAGAACACAGAAGTAGGGTCCCTGTGGTCTGATTATCATTTACCTCATTAACACCCCGCTGGAAATCTTCACGGGAAAGATGTTCATTATATAAAACTCAGAAATCAGACAACAGACTGCTTAAAGAACAGGAAGTGTGGGGGGGGACCAAGAAGTTCACGTGTACTACCTATTAAGAATGAACACCCCCGGTTCTAGTGAAGTGATGACAAGATCATGTGAAAATATGATGTGCTTCTTTCATTTCTGCCTGTACGGTAACCCAAAGAATGTCGGTCCCCTCCGCACACACACACACACACACACACACACACACACACCAGCCACTTATTGTGTAGCAGCTTTTCAGTCATCATGAAAAATTTTTGGTGCTGATTTCCCAAAGAACCTTGAATTGTTTTTAAGTAATGGATCTCCTTCATCTGTGTTAGACACCCACTTGTTGTAGGTATGGCAGTCATTTCAGTCTACAATACACAGACACCACCACTTGTTCTGGATTTTGTGGAGAAGCTGCATTTCTGTAACTTCAGTTTGATTATGATTTTGAGGATTTGGGTAGGGCCTCAGTGGGTAGGACCTCAGTCTGAATGTTAGTCCTTCCCCAGGGTACAGCGGACCAAAACGCCGATTAACTTTGCAAAGGGGATCGGCGGTGATGCCAACGTTATTGTTAAATGGAGCCCCTGGTGAACCTTATTATACTGCATTAATGACAGAGAGTGAATGTCATGCAGCATAAACATCACTCAGCTCAGTGACTAACGGCAAGCAGGAGGTGGCAACAGAAAAGCAGGTGCGTGTATAATTATGACCCCTGCAACAATGGAAATGTCTCCAGCAGATTCTGCTTTTATCAGGGATTATGCATAGTAGGAAATGTCATAAGGCAGTAAATGGTTGGCAGAGAAAGCGCATAATCATTTCCTGATCTCCAGTAATAGCTGTAATCTGTTTCTCGTTCCTCTTTGTTACCAGAGAGGGCAGTCGCTCCATAAGGCAACCCCCCCACAAAGAAGATCAGCGCCCGGTTGGTCTGTTTAAACAGGCCAGAAGATGGGCTACCAGGGACTGCAAATATCAGATGGGATTTAGCGCACACTTACGAGAAAATAAAATAATCCTGCACAAACAGAGTCAGTGCAGCCTAAACCCCAGCCTAAACCTCTACTTAGCTGTGAAAAGAGACTGCAAACTTTGCATTAAGGGAAGCAGCACCGGTCATGATGGCATTGTTGATAAATACTGGTGAGCATGGAGCATCTCCAAAAGAGACCTCACAGACCACAGAGCATCTTGCAGTTTGGATGGGACCCCGTCGTGGAAAGGAAAGAAACCACAAGTCCTGTAAACACATGCTGAGGCCTTCTAGGTATAAAGAGCTTAGTAAGGCATCAGAGACAAGGTGTTGAAGTGGGGAGGGGGGGGGAGTATCCTTGTACTGGTTATTGATCCCACCATTATAAAGATTGGAAACATTCACTACATTCAAAAAAACAAAAAGTGACATCACTAAGACCATCGTCAAAAGACTGTAAAGTTCAGTATGTTACTTCATGTTAAATGGCTGCTATGGTTACATTATGTGGCAGGTGTGGCTACAAACAACGAAGTTTCATGTTGAATTTGAACTGATTAAACAAGCAGAAAAATAAAACTGAACAGTATTGTGCCAGCGTATTTGGCATAACAAAAATACACTTCAGTACAGACATAAATATGTGGTTTGTGTTTCTCTGAAGCTATAACGAGCAACAAAACTACCTGTGCTTGCCTGGCAAAACAAAGGAGGTTTTCAGGAACATTAGCTTACCGGACGGTGTTTCATGCCTTTAACTGACAGGGGCTGGTTCAGGGTAGCAGAAATGGCAAAACGGGCAGAAAGGGCAAACTCAATTGCGAGCAGATAATCAAATCAAAACAGGCAGGTAAATAAGATTCTGTGGGACACCACTGACAGCAGATTAGAGTAATTACAGGCCATGTTGTGTAGAACACTTAATAACAAAGTCTGCCTTGTGAAATGATATGAAGCACATCAGAATCTAGAGGTAAAGGTGCAAATCCAATATTCCTAAACAACATAGATTATAATTATATATTTTTAGACCTAGAGAAACATTTAAGGTACAAGACAGTACACAAGGACTGAGCATAAATGCTGTTTAACAGGATTGAACAGAACTAAAGGAGTGCATTGGATCGTTCAAACTAAGTGATTGGCAGGCTGTATGCATTTATGTTAGATTCATAACCCTTGCTTAACAAAGCTCTGTTGTCATGATTCGCATATTATGGTATGTTGGTGTGGAAGCTAACCTAGAGCTGTGAAGAAATTGCTGGATTACTTTAGTAAGTTTCCAAGAGTTGTAACAGGATCTGCCCTTTGGATATAAATTTTCCTACAGACTCTTCTTCACCAGATATAAGAGTAACACCTCTCTTGACTTGACATGACATCAGCAGCCAGACTTGAATGGGATGTGCGTCCATTTAGTTTCCTGCTGTAACCGGACTTAAGATTCGTCACAGATGGAGCCCACACCTAACACTCAACAGGTTCTCTGAAACAAGCCTTCATTAATGCGGCACAAGCTCTGGCTGTACGTGGGCAGCGTGGGCAGCTCGAGCGTCTTCCTTTGTACAGCCTGAGAGGCGGGAAACACCAACACTCCCGGAGCGCAAGATGGAAGCGAGGCCCGCTGTTCAAAAGTGCTCTGAGAGGGGAAAAACAAATCCCAGGCCATTAACGGTTTTTATAAATGCATCTCAGCTCTTCATTACCCTTCTTCCGTTCCACTCCGGATGAGGAAATATAAAAAAATATATATAAATAAAAAATAAAAAAAAACAGGCCGCATTCTGAATCAGAAATTGAACAAAGCAAGGCAGACGAGAGACCGCGTGGAAGGTGAATCTAAGCAGAAACGAGACCAAACCGAAGCTTTATCTTCAATTATCGAGTCCACTCCAGCCCCGCAGCATACTTTAAGAGAAGATGCTCAGAGAGAACACGTGCTCTCTGCTCGTTCACTAGCATTCATTTATTTTGTATACGCATCATTAAACAGGAAGCACACGTGTGTTCCAGCAGGAACAGCGCTTTGCTTATGCGCAAACACAGTTCTAAATTTCACCAGCTGCACACGCACACACAATAATGGCACACAGAAATTGTCTTATCCAAACAAAAATGTAATTATAACAAGTTTAGAATAAATTTGACAGTGAACATAGCAAACATGAATACTGTACCTGCCAAATAATTTCTGAAATAACAGCAGGTCAAAAATTAAATAGTTTTGACCCTTAAATGCACCACCAGGTTCCTGAAGTGTTATCGCTGCACTGAAATGTCTCTTTAAAGATCTGTACATTAACTATCCATGTAAAACCCAAACAATGCTGCACTCAAAGGAGTGCGGTTATTTTGAAACTGACGAGTTAAAAAAATAAATGCTACTTAAAGATTTGGTCTTTGCAACAGCAGTAAATACGAGACGAGTCACTAACAATAATAAGCTTTTATTACTGGAATTACTGAACTCCTATCCCTCTGAGGAAACATGCAGTATTTTTACATACAAAGACACAACGGCAAAATAGACACGGAATGCATAAATACACAAGTGATGACCTGTATGGTTTATGTTTTAAGATGTATTCCCTCAAAAATCAAAAGGATCTATGCAAGTAAAGCTAGGAGTCGCCTTCCCACGTGAGAATCATTAACACAGGACACCAAACTGAGCATGTGCACTGGATCCCACTTGACCATATACAATCAATGTATGTCCTTAGAATGAAGTTTGTAATCACAGTCTCATGTGGAAAACCTGTGCAATTACTTTGAAACTGGAAATAAGACAAAGAAAAGCATTCCAAACGACAGAAAAGCAATCCTTTTCTACCTGAAAAAAAAAGGAGCAAGTGTACACTGCATCAGATTAGATCCAAACCTATATCTAAACATAATTATTAACCTTCAACACAAACAAGTGGTGGGAGGTCAGGACAAACACACGCTCGTTGGTGGCTCGGAATCCAAGAATGGTGTCATTGGAGTCCAGGCTGGCGACCTGTTGCTTGGCAACCTGCCCGATCTGCCTTCCCTGCTTGCGATTGAAGAGCACGGTGTCGACGGGCGATGGCTGTCGGTAGATGAACACACGGCGTAGGCACTCACACAGGGCAGTGTAGGAGAAGTTGGGTGCGCAAGTAGAGAACTTCTTGTCACGCTTTGACGCTTGGACGTAGCCTGAATGATGAGGGGAAAAAAATAAAAATGATCACGATCACTTACACACACACACACACACACACACACACACACACACACACACACACACACACACGGGCTAGTAATAAAATATATATTTATATTTAAATCACAATTTTATGATGCTTTAAACAATGTAACCTACTTCAATGTCTCACAAAAATTTTAATCATACAGGAAGGTCTTGTTAATTAAAGTTATGCAAATATCTAGTCTAAAAAGTAACTCACAAAAACAACAAATTTAATATCTAGCAACAGGATTTCATTCAGGTGGTCTTTTAAAATGCCATCTCATTGGATATATTTGAAGAGACTGACCTTAACTAAATAAACAGAATATAAACAGTTGCTTTCATCTTAACATTTAGTTTTGGTAAAACATCATTAATGTAGTCAATTCTGAAATAATACAGCATATTAACTGTATGTAGTAAACTCAGATTTCATAGTTTAGATTAATGTAATCCATGGATAATTAAATCAAAAACCCCAGACACACTACAAAGAAGAATTTAATGGGAAAGGAAAATGACTGAATAATATTTATTGTTTAATAGCTTTGGACATACTGAAACTGAAAAGTAAAAAAATAAATAAGTTTACCAGTTTAAAGTTTTATACTGTACACTGCTAAGCTTTGACTCCTCGTGCCAATGTCACGTTTCTCATTTCTCTACCTGTTCCATTTCTCAGTTCCAGGACTAACGCGATTTCACATGCATGCAATTAAAGAAACTGGCACTATGGTTCAAGCTTAAAAGTAGGAGAAGGTGCGTGTGTGTGTGTGCGTGCCTGTGTGTGAGGCACTAGACACAGATTCCTATGCACACATATTCTTTGCCAGTGACATCGGGAGTCAGACACAAACGTGCAAACTTGTCCACCTAACTGTGGATTCAGCAGTATTAATGGTTTAACAAGAAGCCTTAAATATACTAAGCGATGCATCTAACTTGTGTTCCTGTGATGTCTTCATAAGAAGTGCAGTTTATGTTGCGATTGCTCTTTTACGGAGTAAATGTCAACGCAAAGGTCAGTCAAGAGAAGACGGGGATGATCAAGGGGAAAACGGAACGGGAGGAGCGGAGAGAGATTTCATCAGGAGCCTCTTTTCCAACATGTCTGGTCCCTTTGCTGTAATCTGATTTATCAAGGATTGATCCGAGTGCACTGAGAACATGAAGTATGATGCATCTAAATATATTTTTAAAACTATCCTTTCCTAAAAGTGCCTGGGAGGGAGACAGCAATGGATTAATACACAAAGTCAGATGACACACTAAATAACAACAAGTGCAGTTTACTTCACTACGTTTTTGTTGAAGGTCGTATAAAGTTGAATTGTTGAAGCGTAACACTGAAGAATTAGGAAAACCACTGTTTGGACCTTATTTGATAACACAGTGCTTTTTGTTAAAAATCAGCCAGGTGCTCAGGTACCCCCTCCCAGTGTTTGTGTTTGTGTGTGTGTGTTTGTGTGTGGGAAATACCTTAAAACACTAGTAATCATGAGGTTAATAAATCAATTATGTGAAACAGCAGTTAAATTGAGCATGGTACTATTTGTCCAGGTCATAAGAAAACATAAACCAAAAAAAAAGTCAGATGTGTTACATTATGGCATATAGCAAAGACACACGTGTACACGTGACTCACTAACAATCTGAGCACAAAGGAAGGTGACACAGCCAATCACAGCCTCAGTGAGTCTGTACCACTGAACTTACCCAAGCCCGTGACAATCCAGTGTGTCTATACCACTCAACACTTACCCAGGGCACTGAGGATCTAGTTGGCCTATACCACTGAGCATTTACCTAAAGCGTTGAAGGTGGCCACGTGTTCCCACATGCAGTCTGGCTGATCGGGTCGCGGCTGCCACAGCAGCGCGTCCACATCATGGCGTAGGCAGAAGCAGGGCATCTCCAGTGGGTCCACGGCCACAGTGAAAAGGTACTGGTGACTCCCCAGGTTTACCTGGCCCAGCAGAAAAAGGCAGGAGAAGAGACAGGGCAGGCGCTTGTTAGTGATGTTGTTTGAAGACTGAGATACGTTTTATTTGCAGCAGCATTTCTCTATGTGGTCAGCACTCTGGCTCACTCTTTCATAAGAAATGTTTCAAGTGCAATTAAGATTAATTTGACAGGAAGCAGAACATGTAATTTGTTACATTGTTATACGGCCAGTTTGTTCTGAGGTATATAAAGATATAGGCATGGATCGCGCATGCACAAGCACACACACACACACACACACACACACACACACACACACACACACACACAGACGTGCGCACGCAAACACACACACACACACACACACAGAAGTGTGCACGTGTACGCACACACACACAGACGTGCGGGCACACACAGATGGGCACGTTTGAGCCAGCCCACGCCTGTAATAACTTCAGCAAAATTTAAAAGACTTTCGTGACTTCAGCCATTTTGCCAATATCACTCTGAAAGCCTCTTGCATTCACGTCCCTTGATTTATTAAAACAAATTAAAATGAAGGCCACACACTCGGCTGTCCACTCAACTCAAGAGAGCCTGCTGCACCAGTGTGATTACTGCAGGTGACCCTGGCAGCCTGACCCCCCCTCCCTCCCAGAATTCCTACCTGAGACACAAAAGAAATGCCAAACGTCAGTGCGCCAAGCGTACATTGGCCTACATCAGAAAGCTTCTTAAGATCAAAGGAAATTAAAAACACACTCAACTCTAAAAAATGAATTACAGAGGTTTAATTACACACAAGATACAATAGAAGCCAATTACATGAACAAAGAAGACCAGGTAAATTAAATAATGAATAAACGGGACAATTGTAATGAATTAGAAAAATGTGTGTATGTCCTCATTTTAAAAACAAAACCAATTATCTCATGTTGCTACTGTAACCATTCTGGTAAGCTTCAGAATGAAATGTGCGTAACCTAACCAGGACTTACTTATTCAGGACCTTTTTGCACTAGGATATACAGACTGATAAAGTGTTACCTATCAAGCTAAATATGTACAGACCGCACGATGATGCAACAGAAGCAGCGATGCACTGTTGACCCCAGGACCACACAGAAACACTGCAGTTTATTGCCTCCACATCCCAGGCTGCCCGGCTGTGGTCAGTGCAGACACCAGTCGGCCACTGAAGCCCCTTCCAAGCACAAAGGATACTGTGCATGCAGAACCCACATCATCCAAAGGCTTTCTCCAGTTCTCCAGCCGTGACCCTGGCAGGAGACAGAATAACAGCCTGGGCTCGGCTGTGGAGATATCCTGTTGCTATGGCGAATAATCACTGGCACCACGTCAAGAAACAGCCTCCACTAATTAATTCCAGCCAGCTGTGATACTAATACTAATGAAAGGGGGGATGACAAAAAGGGTCAACTGAAACGTTGAGAGCAGAAGTGGTTTCGGAAAGAACTTTGGAGCAAGGATAGGGGCCCTTACCAGTTATATTAATGTGTGTCTCTGTTTACACTTAGAAAGCTAGTTGACTGAGGATCCTCCACATTTAGTGTATTCAGACAAGGTGTTTAAGGGTGATGATGCCTGTTCTGGGCTGACTTTCGGCCACCACGGCACCTCCAATTAGTGGCCGTCTCTTCCCATCAATCACAACGTGGATATTTCTGGAAGGACTAACACCAACATAAAACATGACATCAAAGTTACCGAAAATAACTAGTGTGGAATGACTTCTTCCGAGTGGAACGCCTCCTTAAACCCGTCTTATTACCGCACCACCGGAACTTCGGCACCTTCCGCAACCCCCAGCATCTGGTTCCTTCCAACTACAATTTGGACCAGTAGGCACCTGTGCTCATCCGGTACACGGCTAATCACCAAGGCGACCTGAAAAACCGCTTCACATCTTCACAGAGTGGCATAATTGAAGGCAGTAGGACTCCACTTATTTCCATTTTTTTTTAGTAACCTTAGAAAATGGATGCTGCTCTAATCTCAGACCCACATGGCAGCTGTCAACACGAGCATGACAAATCCTCCACAAGTTAATAGTCATTACTTCACGATGCTCCGTTTTTTAGGGTGATTACGTTATGACAAATCTGACATTTGATACTTCCAGAGAAAGAGCTAATTATTTTTCATGACCTCACAGTCTTGTGATCAGATATGGGGTAAACACAAAGCCGAAATGGGGCTCAGAAAAACACCACTCGAATAAAATTAATATAAAATAAATAGTTTCATGGTTATACATCCACTCAACAGCACATTCTTCTAAAATAAACTATGGTGTATGCTGATGAGCTGTGTTCAATTTTTTATTAATTCTTTTAACTGCTACATTAACATTTTAATCTGCAAAGGGCAACAGAAAACGTTTTCTGCAGCTTTAACTGAGATGGGTTAGTGTTCCCAGGTGCAGGGCACAGTGACCCAAAACCCAGAGAAACACAGAAAGGGCATAACTTTGGTCGTGCTTAAAGACCTTCAGCCATACTCCTTGAGGTAAGCCCAAGTCTTTACTGCACCCTCAGTCAGACAGGGGGTTAATGGGTTAATTTCTGTTTTGGAGCACCTCTACTCCATCTAACCACTTACTGGCAACCCTCTTCGCTCTACAGCAGACCGCAAAAGACAGTCTGTTCCCAGACAAGGCAAATTAAATAACCCATAATAAGTCCAATAAGTTTCAAACTAGACACCCTCTTCCTTATTTGTCTCCAAACAATAATGGAAGAACATCACCGATTTCATGCAGTGTATTTACTGTACACACCTTTGAACACTTAGTGTTAAGCGCGCTGTGCATGCTGGCCGTTGTTACACAAGGCTGTAATGCCAAGTCATCAATGTCAAGCAAAGGGATTCAGCTTTACAGCAAACCACCTCTCGTTTGTCAGATTCTGCCTGACAAACAGCTAATGGCATAAAAACCACCGAAACAGAGACATTTTCTGGCCAAAAAAACTCACAGCAAGCTCTAAATATCTCCTGTTCATTATTTCAAGACAGTGAAGATAGAGAGTTTAGTACCACGAGAAGTGTTCAGACTCATTAGATGATGTCAGTCCAAAGGACTTGGGTACTCCAACGTGTCCCACGGGCCCTTCTGCCTTCCAATAAGACCGTTACTTTAGGACAAACAACATCTGATTTAGATACACTTGGACCCAGCACAAGCGTCGACTTTTACTGTCATTTTAGCAGCAGCATTGATTTTCTGTTGTAAAAGCAGAATTAACACAATTGATCTTCGTGAGGAAAATGGGCAGCACGCAAAATGGATGAAGCATTCACAGGTGTCCTAAGCACTGTACAGGTGGGCTTCATTAAAGCTGTGGCTGACACACATGGTTGGATTACCATCGCTGGGATCCTCTCACACTCAGGGACTAACCGGCAGCCACACCGAGTCAAGCTGAAAGTTCTTACATGCGGTGGTATTACATCCGTATTGTGAAAGTCTGCGTCATTAAAATGCAGTTTGTGTCAAGTCACCATCTCCCAAAGGGCTTTATGCACAGCTCTTAGTCAACTACTGTAAACGCAAGATGTTCTGAACATGTTGAGCAGTGAATGAGGCCCTTTCAATAAGACAAACAGTTCTGGAGTTCATACTCACAACATTAGCACAGTTTCAGATGCACATGCTCAGGGCCAGTATGGTTTTTGCTTTTTCTTTGTAATAACCCCCCTTCCCCCCCAAATCCTAGGCTGCCCAAAGCCAAATCCATCCACATGGTTACTCATCCCCGCTTTGATGAAGTCACCATTTTCTTGGGTCTGAGTTTCGCTGATAGCACACCATAAAGAGCAGGATTATTTCAACCCTGTGAAATACAGAAAGGCGGCTTTTATTCAGGGATGGAAAAACATAATGATTTCATGCAATTACTATGGCCCTGGTAAATTATACTGTAATTGACACAACTCTTAATGCCTTTCCTATTACCATCTTTCATCTCACTTCATCTGAGTGGGCGAAAGGTTGACTCTCTAAAGATTAACCATATTCACATCTAGCCCTGTGCAGGAAGGCAGCGGAGCAGGCGTCAGGGCAGGTTCCTGAAACAACGGGGGTGTGAGGGGGGGCTTATATATAATTTATTTATTTTTTTAAGTCAGAACCTGAGCTGATGGGAATTTAGACAAATCGGTTTTAAAATCAATGAAAGCACAATGTTTGATTTTATGATATATTTCGTCAGATGTAAATTCATATGCAGGTCATTATCTATAAAAGGTGTCTGTGTGTACCCTGTCATATACCTTGGGGACACTAGTGAAATTCACAGTTTAAACTCAAACCAAATTTCTTCAACTCCATTTCTTTTCTTTGTCAATGAAACGTGTACCGTTTTAGTAGAACCCGTTTAAACTAGACTTAAAGCACCATGAAGCACTACTAATGCTCTCTATTTAGCTAAGAATGGACATCAAATATCATGTTTTTATACCGTAGTCAAAGAACCATCTCATATTGTCATACGTTACCAAGACAGCCAGGGCCTGCAAGTGCCCCGTAAGCACTTCTCATTCCCTCTACAGCTCATGGGACACAAACGTCACAAGAACAGGAAAACAACATTTACACAATTCAGTTACCATGAAGCAAGTTTTATTTTTTAATTGACTGATTTATTTATTTTAAGGTTCTTATTATTATTATTGTACTTCTAGTTTGTCAGTTACAATGTCTTGGTTTGCTTACCCACTGTACTGCACTTTGGTCAATGGCGTAGTGTTTTAATGTGCTAAACATACAAAACCGACATTGACACAAAATCGTTAAAATTTTAAAAATTCATTAAAATGTTACACAACCAAAATATCTGTCCGATCTTCAATCCAAAAGCAAGAGCGGCTCAATTTTAAAATTGACATACGTATGATACCGTATATTCATGCACACAAACAAATGTACACAGCACTTCACTTACAAATGGCCAGTTATAACCACAATCCACCTGTATGCACAAATGTCCACTCCTGTTTCTAATGCTAGTTAACTGCATGTATGAACTCCTGCAATAAGCCTAAGCTCTGGGTACACGCATGTGAGTTTTTGGTCCTGCTTGCACATTACTCAGCCCGTCTGTCTCAGCATATAACTCCGAATATCAGTAGCCAATAGCAAGTCGGTCTTTTGTGACACATAGGCCATCAGCAGCCAATGACGTTGCTCATTTCGGAATCCCTGACCTCCTGCCATGGTTGCGGAGCTGCGTGCTACCTTACAAGCAGCCGTAGACAGTGACGGCAAGCACAAACGCTGATGGTTCCATTAGAGCTGAAGCAACGGACGTGAAATGGCAGGCGTACAGACCCCAGGGACGTTCATCGCTGCCCTGTGGAGTCTTCAAACCATATAACGTGCTTACCTCCAAGCTACTGCCTGTGACTGCTACTGACGGGTTTATCTGACCACACATATGACACAATATGAAGGAGTGTTGTTCAGAAGACAAATCAAAAATGTTTTTCCATTAGATTTTGCCTGAAAATGTCAGGACACAAACTGGTAATGCCTGATAAAGATGTTCATGAAACGTTTTATCATGTGTTCTGTGTGCCAGAACATGTCATAATTTATGGCTACCAGTCAGTATCAGTCTCCATTAGCATCAGTCTGCATTAGGTAGACCCAGGCACATTCTCAAGCCTGCTGTGGTTATAACGAAGACATGCGCACAAAGGGAGGGCACCATATACAAAAATACACCACACTGCTCTGGCACAACATCTACTAGTGTGTTAGTGGGAGTGACAGGTACTTACATACCTTTAGAAATACATCATGTTATGTAAACAAGGTGATTAATTATTCTCATGTTTCTGTGATGGCAATAAAATGGAAAATTGCCATGTAGCATATTAAGAGCCAAACTGGTAACTTATTTTTCTACTGCGGGCCATAAACAGCATGTGGGGAACCTTCCAAGCATGCGAAGGGCGATTTACACACTTTGTATTACATTTTCCACAACACTTTCTTCCTCCACAATACATGACAAAACAACTACAACATGGATGCTGTGCAAATTCCTCTGCAATGTTAGTTTTCACTGTGTTAGGCCTGTTTACATGATAAGTGTTCCAGCTCTCTGTTCTTGTACATGAGCGGTGTTAATGAGGAGTGCTGTGTAACAAAGCGCTGAGATGTTATAAGGACATGTCTTGGATTTAATGGTTGTTCATGTTTGTCTGTTGCAATGTAGTCAATCTCATGCATACTAACGTACAATTTCTGATGTATAAGCAATTTTTCATAAAACTAAACTGATGACTGCTGATGTTTTGCCTGTGGTAGATCTTTCATATTCTGCTGTACAACTCAGGAAAGTTTTGAGCACAAGCTATGAGCTTCTCTTCTGTTTTGCAATGTAGCGTCTGCCCATATCGCATACAGCTCTCCAGTCATTGCTCGGTAGTCAGAGAGGTCGGTCTTAGGTGGGTCTGATTTGAGTGATGTGTGAAAAACGGAAAATCTGGAGAAACACCGCTCAGGGTTGCATGACGTGAGGTCGGGAGTCAACTCTCAGCTCCCCTTAGACAATAATGAATGCTCAGCTCAGCATAGTATTCACTGCTTATCAAGTAATACTTGCCTTATGTTTAAATTTTATAATTACTGGATACCAACAGAGAAGAATGCTTATGCTTTACAACGTTAATGAGATCATAAAGGAGAGAACAATACACTTTGTCCCAATAGTATTTACTGGACAAATGTAATTGTCCCATCATGTAATCACACCCAAAAGTTAATTTCTACTGTTCCTGGTCAACAAATGGCCAGCTGTACCCTGCTTACATCACCTGCATTTTGAATAATTTATTGCCATTAGACAGGCTGAGACAAACACCACTCGCCACATGTCTGCACCTGTGACCTAGCCCGGAAATGGCCTGATCGACGTCAGCTGTGACATTGGAAAGGTCAGGACCTGCTGACCAACGGTAACCGATGGAGGGGGGGGGGGGCGGAAGGACTCACCACGTGGGTGGGCTTCAGTGAATCGCCGTCAAAGCGCATCAGGCTGGAACTGTCCTCGGGGAAGAGGTCACAGTCCTCCAGCTCCTGGGCGTTACACGGGGGCTTGTTCTTCTCCGGGTTCATAATCTGAGATAGAAAGGCAAGTTAATAACAGAGAACCCCATTATCCATGTGTATGCTGTCCATCACCTCAAATTACACACTGGGAATAAAGGAGGACTAACATCTACTGTAAAAAACGAAATCGGTAAACACAATTTGACCAAAAATCTACCGTCATACACAAGTATTAACTCCAAAGGTTATGGATAACCTAATGTCCACTATCAGACAACTTGTCATATGTATGGTGACAACATCCATTTATTTTTAATTCCAAGATAAATCTTTGCATTTTCCACTCTGCCGTCAACTTTATACATTTATACAGAGTTATAGCACGGAGCCTTGCACTGAAGAATGATGACTATGGTTTTTCAGTGTTTAACCTCTTCACTAAAAATGATGCACTGAACTGTATGGGGGAGGGGGGGGGGATTTACTATCCTGCCAAGGCACCATTGGGTCTGCCCTCTTTGGGGGGCCAGTGAGGTTTACAGTACACAACTGCATCTTACCGGGTCCTCGGAGGTCAACTGGGCCAGTCTCTGGTGGATAAGGGCGGCCTGCTCCTCGCTCACCAGCTGCTCCCCTGTCCGGTCCCCGATCACCAGCTCCGGCCACACAACTCCCCCGTCCCTCTTCTGCAAGAACACCTCCAAGCTGCACAGGAATACAGGAGGGAAACATTATGGACACTCTTCCAGAAGTAAAGCCCTTGTGAATACAATTTTTCTAAATGTTTGCTTTGTTTGTTTTTATTTTGTGAGCTTTAAAATGGCAGGTCAGGACTGACGACCATCGTGGCACCAAACTGAGAGAAATCCACACAGCACCCTGGGTAATGATTTTGACAATTACCCATCATCAGCTTGAGAAAGCCATTGATATTTCGGGCTAAACAAACCCACATGCCTGCACGTGTAAGCTGTAACGCTGCACGCAATTTGTGTACCAGCTCAGAAACCTGTGCTATTAAGTACAACAAGAGAGAAAAAATACAATAATACTTATTCTTTGTGGGCCTTCAAGTGATGAGTCCATTGTCTATGCATCAATAGTGCCCAAACTGCACTTCTTTGTGCATGTTGTCATGCTTCAACAGATCAGTCAATCCAGCTCGGAGACCCTTCCTTATGCAAGGCGAGCACTGAAAGCTAATTTTAGTTTCACAAACACAAGGAGCAAAACCTGTTAAAAGCAGCACTCGAGCTCCCATCAAACACAGGCAGAGGCACGTGCGAGGACATGCACGCGCACGCACACACACACGAGGAACACTTAGGAGCAGCAAGAAGAGCACTCTGCCACACAAAAGGATACAGGCCCAGAAGAGCTCGAGTGTGACCCGATGTAGCGCAGGGTTTCGTCCTCAAAATAGGACATTTCAGAAAAGAACCAAGCGCAAAAGAGCTTTGGGGGGGATGAGAAAGTGGAAAAAAAAACAGGAAGTAGACTGGCACAGGGAGAAACATGTCTAAAACAAAAAAACAAAACTGTGTTCCTGGGGTGGGAGTGGAGAGTCACACATGCACGCATGCAGCAGCTAAGCCCTGTTAGTAACGTTTCGCTCATCTCTGGTCGTTTTGCTTCGGCGACATTATAGCAGACGAAAGTCTAAAACGGAAGCTGCAAAAAGGCAGCACTACAACAGGCTTCCGCTCACTAGTGGGGCAAACATGGCAGCTGCGTGTCATGGAAGAAGCTTCCCAAGAGCTTTTATAAGCACAAACTCAGGACACAATGTGCCTCCTAGTCACAGAGCCACGTGAAACAAACACCGGGCACGCTAAGAGCACCTCTCGCACCGCCCTGCTCGCAAACAGCACGAAAGAGGGAAAGCGGCCATTGGACATTTACAGACAGACTCACAACGCCGCACTGGTGACCTCCGGGAGGGGGCTCACCTCTGCTGTCCCTTCATGATCCAGGTGCTGGACTCTGGGTCCACGTGTGAATACAGCTGACCCTGGATCAGGGACGCTTGGTCTCGCATGCCCACCCGCAGCTGGTCACTGGTCAGCTGGAAGGTGACGTCCTCCTTCGCAATACCTTCAGGCAGACGCAACGCCACCACAATGTCGTCGGCCGTTTGTTGCCAGAAGTAGACAGGCTCTGAAACAGACGGGCCGCCATTTAGTCAAGGTGAAAACGAACCACCTGGAACAGTCTTACTGGCCTGGACAAGCAGATTTAACAGCAGTAGGGAAAGAAAGAAAAAAAACGCCTTTTATTAAAGGGGTTATTAAGCACAGAATAGCCATTCATCTGAACTAGTGATTAGCTGGAACCTTGAAAACCGCTCTGATGAGCACCGTTAGTCAAAGCTCAGCCCAGCAAAATTCACAGCGGTGTGCGTGTGCACCCTTGTGCACGTGTCTGTGCCCATCTAAACAAAAAGCCTGTTATTTGTGCAAATACCCAATTTTGTTATAGCCATGACTCGATTTTTTACTGCGTATTACAGCACTGCACTCATTAAATGTTACACCAGACTGGATCTGCCATCGATCTGCTTACACAAAAATGAGAAATATAATATGCCTTTATCTTTTCATCTGAATTGCTTACTTGGAAACTGAGTGTACAGTACAAATAACTTCAAAAGCCTGATATTTACTGGGGACATATTACTGAATACATGTATATGTATACTTTGTTAGAAGTACAACCTTTTACATTATTTTTACTGCCTGCGTCATGTTCAACATCATTATGGTGTGTAGGGTCTGCTCGTAGTGCGCATCTGGTGCCCAGTAAGAATCCACAAGAGCGTTGTTTGCAGTGCGTGGAACTGCATGCAGCAGAGCACAGGCTAACAGATAACAACCTCCACCTTCTGATCATAGCCTGCACATAACAAGGCAAGGACCTCATGTCACACAGACATCAGCTTTGAAGTACAATTGGGGGCTGATTTACTGGCACAAACAGGCTGATGTCTCATCCTCCAAAATAATACAGCCCTGACTGCAAATTTATATTAAACAAAAGGGGGGAAAAAAGTAAAGACAGGTGAGCGCCAACTACATTTAAACTGATTAGTCCACTGTAGCGCATGACAATGTTGCATGGAGCAATTATATTTTTGTGAAGTAGGACTGCTGTTCCACAGGTTACATATTCAGGTGTAAGACTGTCATTTCTATAGGTCAGTATAATTGTGTGTGTGTGTGTGTGTGTGTGTGAGTGAGAGAGAGAGAGAGAGAGAGAGAGAGAGAGACTGTGAAAGCCCTAGAGTGCAACTCCTCACCCTGTTTAATATTAACAAGCAGATATTAAAGTGACCTGTCCCAAGGTGCTTTGTGACCACGTCCTAATTGGGTTCAGCCTCCTTATACAATCCAACCAGTCCTGCTAACCAAAGCACTGTGAGCCAGACAACTGCACACATGCATGTGTACGCACGCACACGCGCACACACACACACACACACACACACACACACACACACAAAAGCAAGGGGAATACAAGCCCACCGTGGATTTAGCCAAGTCTATAGTCATTATATCTTCTGCTTGGGGGGGAGGAGGGGCTGTTTTTTGTAATCTTGGGGACGCTGTGGAAACGTGCAGTGCTCTGAGAGCCAGTACACTCCGACAGCGCGAGCATGCTAACGAGCGTGCGCACTCCTCCTCCTCGACCCATTCATCTCTCCGCCCGAGCTGATGGCTGTCGAGTGGCAGAGAGGTCCAACTCAAAGCCCTTTTTCATCTCTTAGTGAAATATAGATCCAAGGGAGGAGTGTAAACATCAAAACAAGAACAAAAACAAAGCGACATCCCGTATGCCTTCCTTCTGTACAAACCCAGTGCTACTTCTTTACAGCAAACGTTTTTTTCTCTTAATAAAGACGATAAAAGGATAAGCGAGGCTTTCCTGCTGGCTAACAGAGTATGTCTGGGGAACTACGCAAACGGACAACGCATATTTCTTTCCTTTACGCGTGTCATGACATAAATCGCTTTACTTCATACTGCTGTGAAGCACCATGAGGACTGAGTGATCCGCACAGCGGCAGCGCACGTGCCGTCCTCGCGCAGGCACGTTTCCAGGTGCAGTGCGCAGACACGAGCCCAAACAGAACACCAGTACAGCCAGAAGGCGACGCCTAGACGCCTAATTATCAACGCTTCTCCAAAATCCGAATGCGTGTTGAACATCTGCTTGTATAAATTCCTAATGCCTCCATCCCAAATGGAGAAACAATTTGCTCCTCCATTAATGCACTCGTTAAAATTTGCTTTCGACCTTAAATATTATGGCTTAAAAAACGTTACGGAAGATTATGGGACATAATAAAAACACATTTTACAAAATGTAATGTTTAAGTGACAAACACAGCATTTCATATAAGAACCAGTGCTGGTCAGCTCTGTTAAGCATTGCATAAGAAAACACTTGATTTCAGAAGTCTCTTCTGCGCTGTCACACACGGGCGCTCAGGACAGTGCTCCAGTTAAAATTAGATTATACCTCTAGGCTTTTGAGGAACTTACTGGTCCTCGCCTTGCAAAGCTCTTTTCATTATCCCAAGACGCATAAGTAATGAGACAGTAGGGTGGGTGACAGGACCATCTAGCGAGCGAGGGAGGGAGCGAGGTCGGCGCGATTTTCCTGGTCTGGCAACATTGTGAGGCACTCCGCTTGGATTGTCATTAACTGGGGTTTCTATGACGACGACGCGACTGATCTTACAGTCACGGAACAGCCACGCGTTGCTGGGGTCACGAGAAATGAAGTGAATCGAGCGCAACATAAAAACAGGGAGGCTTTCTGTATGAGTGAATGAAGCTGGTGAAGCAGTGTCCCAGAACTGAGACAATGACCCCATTAACCAAGCAGGAGCAGATGTGTGTAGCTTGTTACAGATACCTGAACTGTGCACGGGACGAAGCACCAACAGTGAGGGGGAGGGGGGAGTGTGTGCAGCCGTAATCTTGACTGATCTTAACAGCTCCCTAGAAGTCCATTCAGCCAAACTACAAAGCACACATATTTCTGTGCTCCAGATAAAAAAACAGCTCTTACTAGCAACAGAGGTCATGTGTGTATAAAAAAATGCCTGCTCTGCTGTCACCTTTGGAAAAAATATATATAATTCCCAGAAGGCAAGGGCTAAAAGCTTCCAATAGTGGACTTAAATATCATAAAGCACCATTTGCAGTCTAAGTATCCTATGGCTTCCAGATTTAAATGTCAGTTAAAAAATTATATAAAAAAAACTAATTCACTCAGGACAGGAGACAGTGCCAGTGGGCAAAACCAATTAAAGTGATGTGGATTTATTAACCACATAAATGGCTGCTGCTTCCCCTGATGCCCCTGTCAATTTGGTGGCCAATAGAAGCGGGCAGAGGAACAGACGCGGGCATGCTGAGACGGAGGGCGTCAACAGCCCATTGAGAACGCAACACAGGAGTACAACTTCCACCGGTACCACTTAGCAACTACGAGCGCTGAAACGGCAATTGCCCTTAGTTAGCAGTACAGACAGTTTTACCCCAGCAGTCTGCCAGACATTAACTGCACCATCACATTTAGCCGTGTGTTCCTGACACAGAAATGATATAGCAGGGGTCTCCAATCACGGTCCTGGTGGTCCCAGTGGATCCAGGGTTTTTTTTCTGACCAATTCATGTATTTTAATTTGACCACTATCCTTATTAAATATCAATTACATCCTTGCTTCTCTTCATTCTTCTGGCTCATTTGCATTCGTGTGCGCTTAGTTGTGATAATTGAGAGAAAATAAGAGTTACAAAAACGAAAGTTAAAAACTGAGCCTCTTGTTTTTTAAGATCTGTAAGAAAAATGTAAATCACACATTACAATGTCACTAACTGCAGAATCGGAGCAGAAAATGTCAAATGGACAATTTAGCATGGTCTTTATTTCATACCAGCAACTGTATTCAAATTGTAATAATTAATGAGCAGCACATCAGGTGACAAAGAACACTTAATTTGGAGCAGTGACTTAACTAATCATTAACAAGAAACAGATTAAAAGATGAAAAACATACCATAACTCCTCATGCTTTTAAAATTCTTACTAAATGAATAAAGTATTTATCATTTCTGGACTGACATGGTAATTGTACAAAATCAGGTAAATTATACAAAATCAGGTAAATATTTAACTGGCATTAATGTTTAACTAACGGCAGAAACTGGCTGAAAGAAAAAGCTGCAGGTGTTCAGGACTGTGACTGGACACGTCCGTGCTATGGCGTTCACCAACTGCACCCAGCACCGCTGGCTGTCAAACGTACAGGACAAGTCTGCCAAGGCCTGGTTTTGGTGTCTCCTGTGGTAATAGACCTCATTTAGATAAAGTTCTAGATGCTACACACACTCACTGTGTGTTTTCACTTATAGCAGACCGACTGTGTGTTTAGTGACAACCTGGCAAATGCCCTGACAAAAGCCTCAGAAACTGTTGTCCTTACTTGTACTAAAACAAAATCCAGCTTCATGCGTATCAACTTTACAGAATGAAGCCCCACCTACACTAAAGAAGCATCGTTTGCTAAATTGGTTATAACGGCCAATATTGCTCTCAGGCATGCATTTCCAAAGCATACTGAAAAACACATTCATGATCCTATGGCAACACTGCAGTGAACTGACCCCATACAACAACGATCCAATTTTGTGCACTTTGCAATAAGTTTCGAAGTTTATCGCTCCAAAATAGCTTCGCCCCCATGCCAAACTGCACACATTTCACACTGAAAGGCACAGTTGCACTGCTCTCTAAGCCCTAATCAATTATAAACTGTAAAATATGAAGTGACCATGAAGGACTCATGGTGCATTACTGCTTTAACCTTGATGTCCATCCCAGCCCAGTTCACCAGAGACCGGGCTCTAAATCTCTTCTCATCATGTTGCTTCACACTTCTCATTAGGGCATGAAGGTCCCATATGTCTACTCAGACACTCAGAAAGAGCTTCCTTTGTGTCCATGTGAGCAAGGGACAGGACCTAATACTACTATGAAAGGGAGAATGTCCATGACAGGATATTAAGATAGAGAGGAGCTCGACAGGATGTTTTGTATTTGTCATCGTTGTTGTCATCATCATCACCTTCCTCCTAGTCCTCCTATGGTCTCAGCACTAGTTGATATCTGATGCCCGGCCTAAGATTTTATTTACATGTATATGCCATGTTAATGGTGAACACATCTCCGCTCTCTAACCTGACCTACCCAAGGTACTTTGTGAAGACACCATACGTTTGTTGTCTAACAAACATAAATCTGTGCTGAATCCGACTTCCTGGTCAAACTCACAGACCTGTTTTCTCCTCCACCTCCATGGCTTCCGGAGCAGGCTCCTCCACGGGCTTCCCGTCCACGCGCGTGAACCTGAAGGGCTTCTCCGAGGCGACCATTAAGCCACGCCCACACGGCTCCACAGCCGCATAGTGTGGCACCGACTTCCCGCACAGCACGCGGCTCCTTCTCACCTCAAACGTCTTCTCCTGCCCTGGAGCCAACAAGGGAACAAGAGTGCATGTCAGTGAGGGAGCCTGGTGTTACGGTATATTCTTCATCGCTGCTCAGACAAACTTCTCAACAAGGCTTGTCAACCTTTCATTTAATCAGAGATAATGTTTCCTTTGCAAATTATATAAAAGCTAAATTTAAAATTCTTACTAGGACACACATGAAATATGGCACCTTTTACACTTACACATCTCCACTCTAATAATAGAATGTCTGACCAATAACAGTAAGACTTGATCAACTACTATGTTTTTTTGGGAAATTCCAGAGCCTTAAGAATAAAACCCACATTTATTCTCACAAAATGTAGAGTGCCTGTTTAATTTAGAAATAATTCCAAGACAAATGAATGGCAAAACATTTGCTTAAAGTTATTGTGGATAAACTGTACATTTGGATGTTTTTCGTCTTTTTAATGTTTTTTGTGTTGTCTGTATTGACCCTGACATTTCATTTGTCGTCAATGTACACTGCGGTATTCTAAATCTTTGATAATAATACTGTTCATCTGCATATGTACATTTATTGATAATCAATAAGGGAAAAAAATTACACACACACCTCTTTCATTGATTATTACAACTCACTTTTTTCTGACCTTCTTCACAAGCTTCTCTATAAACTAATTCAGAATTCCATGCTTGAATAATAACCAGGACTTCCTATGATGATCACATCACCCTCCCCTCCAACGTCATTGGCTGCCTGTCAAATATCGTATTGGCTTCAAAGTTCTCCATAACCTCGTGCCACCCTATCTCACAGAACTCGTACAGATCTATACTCCTTCTCTTACTCTCCGTTCCTCCTCATCTAAGCTCCTTATTTCCCCTCCTGCCCGCTTGACCTCCATGGGTTCTCGAGCCTTCAGCTGTACCGTTCCTCGTCTTTGGAATTCTCTCCTTGATTATATTCGTGACACAGACTTCCTGGCCACATTTAAATATTGCCTCAAGACTGATCTGTTCAGAAGTGCATATTCATTGTAATTCTTGGTCGTGCCTACATTGAATTTTATCCAAATACTCTGATTGTTCTATTTTATGTTGTTATTTTCTCTTTTCTGTATAGCGACCTTAGGTACTAGAAAGGTTTACTTATAAATAAAATGTATATTTATTATTTTTATACACTTTGAACAGGTGAGGAATTAATCATATGTTTAGGCTGTGTTGTCACCAGTCCACAGCAACAGGCTTGTCAGAATAGCCATCATAAAATCAACATGGTAAAACTACGCACACGGAAAAATCATTCCTTTTCATATTTTTTAAATGTTAACCTAACACTTTTTCTCAGCGAATGGAGAAAGTAGTAATGGTTCAGCTGAAACTGTTTTGCCCAGAAATTGTCAAGAAATAAAACTTTCACTCAGAAGTATTTCTTTTTCTAATCGTGACAACTTCCCACGCTGTCCCCTGGTGGACATCACTTTTAGTGTTCCACATGACATTAATTACATGCACAAGTATGTATGTACACACACACACACACACACACACACACACACACACACACACACACACAGTCCATGACTACTGTAAATACCTATGAAGCTCACAGCAATGTAACACTCTGATGACAGAGCACACCTCTACATAAGGGTTTGGAGTTGCACACCAAAAACCACAGAGGAAGCAGTAATGAAGCAGTAATGTAAGCACTACTCTGAGTGTTACCACCTCACACCCCTTCAAAACAACTGAACACACTGAATAACCTCACGTAGCTATAAGAGTTTCTCCATCTTTTAGTTTTCCTCAAAGTTCCCTTCCATCTTCAGCTTTACAGCCAAATTCCCTTAAAACAGTTCTGCACAATGTCTCCTCAATCCATGTACATTTCTATGCTAGATCGAGAAAAAAAATTAATCTAAAATTAAAACAACTGAGCTCAAAGAATGATTAACTTTCTGAAGCACTCTCTGTGGAATTTTACCTCGCTCAGCTGTGACTGTCTATATATAAACTGGAGATGGTGATACACACATGCACAAAGGAATCATGCTGAAACTGTTTTCAAACTGTAACTGTAAGTGACTGCAAAGTTTAGTACGTATACGAGTTACCATGATTAAATAAAATGGTTATAATGGAAGAAATATGTACATACAAGTAGTAAAAAATTAAAATACATCAGTTATGCCCTTCTATTAAAATTCTTTCATTCTTTTAGTAAACTACAATCCTCACTTCAAATCAAAAGAAACAGCTTTTGTTCAGCCTTCCATTTTTTGAAGCGAAAACAAACCAAGAATTCCAAGTGCAGACCAAGATGGTTTAACAAAATACCCAAACAAATCTGATAAAGCTGAAAAAGAGGGCGATGTATGTACACAAGGAATCACAAGTAAACAGAGACCATCTTGCTTCAACACCACCATCTTCCCGTCAGGCCCCGTCGCAGCTCGGCGGACAAATGGACAGTGTGGCTCGCCCACCTACGTGCCGGCCAAGTCCCAAGGAAACAGCGCCTGCGTCTCAGCTGATGGAAATCTGGATTCCTCACAACACCCCCCCCCTCCCAAAAGCAGGGCTGAACTCCAAGTCTTCCAGTGTGAAGCAGCGATTCAATAATCTCAGATGCCCACCAACACAGAAAATAGCTTTTTCCGAGTGGCGGGCAGGTAACACACTCCTGGGGGCTCAGCACTTAACAATATCTGCTTGGTAAGCCACACACCTCCCCATGTCTGTCTTTTCAACACTACAATAAAAAAAGGCAAAATTCTGGGTTTACAAAGCCATTGCAATACAAAAAGGAGCACATCAAACCTTTCTTTACACCCCTCCAAAATGTTCAGTCTACACAATCCATTTTCCACCACAAATGTGATGCATTTCACAAAGAAAAACAGAGCACTAGGGTTTGAAAATTAAACAACTCTAAAAATCAACAATTTGGCACAAAATATCACTCTTGACTTCAAAATTCAAATAGTTTAATTAGAAAAAGATGGCACTTTAATTCAAATAGTTTAATTAGAAAAAGATGGCACCAAATGACAATCTACAAAATGTACATCCAGACAGACAGACACACACACACACACACACACACACACACACACACACACACGTGCACACACGCACACTACGTCCAGCAGTTCATCTCTGCCCAAGCTGACACACACACACACACACACACACACAGTGCTGGAGAGCAACAGAGCACTGCAGCAAATGAAGTGAGTGCACCCCGAGTTCATTTGGCTCAGTAATAAAATCCTGAATAGCTTCCATCAATTAGAGTAGGTGACCCTTTTTTTTGCAGATGGAGTTAAGGTGATATCTAACATTAACTGTCCTCGGGCATGCAGGCAAATGGGATGACTTTCCCAAAACAGCTTTAAGAAGCAGGCATGATGGACATGTGAATAGGCTCTTAATTGGGAAGCCCTGCGTATGGGCAGTAATCAGCGAGGATACGCTGTCCATTCATGCAACACCTGCGGGCAAGCGGATAAACTTTTATTGACCGCTGGGTTTGCTTGTCAGGGCCCTGGAGATCCAGCGTGTGTGCACACACTGATGTTAATTCGAGCCAATTTTATTTAAACAGCATTAGACCCGCGCGGCTGCCTCAGAATACCAATACATCCATGAAGTCTGAAAGATGGCACCCTTCCATGTATTTCTCACACACGTTTATACTTCTATGCCTGTTCCATCGTCTTGTATGTAGTTTACAGCATTGCCATTGCTCAAAACAGTACAAGTTACACTGGTATGCTACCTAAGAAAAACACTACTCAAATTTAATTGGCAAATAAAAAGCAGGGATAGGAATCGAGAACTGGTTCCAGTTGAGTTCGGTTCCAAGGCTACCAGCTCCCTTTAACACGCCAACATGGTTTTCTACTAAAGCTCGTGTGTTATGACCTGAGAACTGTGCCTATGCTGTTGAAAACTCGCAACAAGGAAGCACGGCATGAGGAAAAAGTGCTCCGAAGTGTGGCTTCACTTCGTGAAGAAAGATAACAGTGTGACAGCATCTGGATCACTTAAAGTCAGGGCGGAAACACCTGCAATACGGCGGAGCATCTTTGGATGGAACATGGGCTAAAATCAGTGTTACCTTCGTTTATAAAAACTAAGAGGAAAATTTGTCTACAATTTTTCTTTGACAAACAAAACTAACAAAATAAATAATAACACGAACTACTAGAAAAATTAGCGGCGACCCCTTTCCATTGATAACACGTGAAGGTGCAGATTTCATGCATCAGATGGTAACGTTAAGTGAGGCAAACAAAGCGGTTCAGGAAAGTAACAAACATACATTGGATGTTTGCTAAATTACTTGTATATATTCTTTCTAGCTATGATAATTCTTGGAAGGAAACACAAAGCGACATACGGAGTAACTTAACTAGAAGCGCATTCCTTAAAATGAACAAAACTCACAGAACTACTGCTGTGTTTTCAGCTACTTTTCAAAGTCCCGTCAGGAATAAGAGATCAGTGCCATTTTGTTTACGGTGGTTTGCTGTATATAAGGTGTATCGTGATTTTTCATATCCAACATGTTAGAAATACACGTACTCTTATTTTCTGTTTTGGGAAATAAATAAAATGTTTATTCCGAAAGTCCTTGTAGTGTCAGTGTATGCAGGCAGTGCAGCATGCTCAACATTATAAACACTTACCAAACCAAATTTACATGGGTGTATGCACGTTTGAGAGCTCTTGCCTTTCCCCCCCTCCGTCTAAATCAAGAATGGCATGAGCTAAGGGAGCAGCATGTCTGCTGCCCAGGGTAAATATCCTACGTTATAACGACATTACTGTCACGCAGGCAAGCTGAGCAGATTTTTTTCTTTGACTAAGAAAGCCTAAATTAAAATGAATGCTGTACAAATATTCTCTCATTTCATCCATTTAAGATGACGGACTGTTGTTACAGACACCTCTGAGGCTGCAGCCAGCTGTTCGACGGGGGGGGGGGGGGGGGGGGGGGGGGGGGGGGGGGGGGGGGGGGGGGGGGGGGGGGGGGGGGGGGG